>CM031581.1:16546996-16671269 GCA_018467065.1 Ephestia elutella
ATATATATATACATCCTGCTACTTAGTATGCGTCCACTATAAGCGAATTTTGCATATAATGTGGCGTCCACCTGCTTTCAACGTCCGGTATACGGACGTCGAATCAGAGGAAGTATCCAATGGTCGCGACATGGCGTGCTGATATCAGAAAAGTTAAAAAATGAGAAAAAAAATTGGACGTCAATTCAGTTTCAATCTAGCTTTTCCTGAATATTGCTTTAGTTCTCTAATTATCGTCACGAAAAACTAGTGGCGCTACCGTCATCCATTCTATACTTTCATTATAACCGTATGTGACGTCCAACAAAAATGCGACGTTTGCGACTTACGAATTATTACACTTAAAGCTCCTGGATAAAGCACCTGAGCCAAGGTGTGTTTAGAAATTCAACTATATAACTCCACCAATAATTTTCTATGAAAAAAAGAAGTAAACTCAAAGCACCTAGATACCTACCCGCTACGGAGTAGAACCAGAGCCAAGAGTCGACAAACGAACTACCTATATCTATCGAAAATGCCAGTCTATAACCGAAGATTATCTACTACTTTATTATAGTTTACTAACTAACATTAAAGATAAATTCACGAAGAATGAAGTTGCGGATGATAGGTATATAGCACTTTAGAATCTTTCGGATATGTAGACGCGTAGAAAAAAAATAACAGTCTCACTCAAGTAAAGTTTATTCCTCTAATAGGTATGACCCGAAAATAGTTTTTTTTTACTTTACGGAGAAAATGCATGGAAGCCAAACGCCTCCGAAACATGTATTTCCATGCATCTTTTAAAAAAAATCCATTAAATAATTTCATTACACCTTAACCTATATTTACATGTTTATACAGGTGTTAACTTTGGAACATTATAATTGAAACAAACAAAACCATATCGCGTTTTAAATTAGGTCCGAGGAGTGAACATTAGAATCTTAGATTTTTTTATTTATTATTGGTGAATGAAAGCTTGTAAGATCAATCAAACAACAGAAAAAAAAACATTCAACACAAAAAAAGAAAACACTGAAGAGGAAAAAAAAAATTGTTAACTCGATGCCTGTGTGGCTTATTAGAGCTCCAACAACCCACACAAGCTAAAGGAGGCCTCAGAACTTGGTTTACACAAAACACTTTGAATTGCCCCCACATCCAGCCTATTAATTTTAAACCCATCCAGAAATGCCTGTCTTGCAATTTGGTTCCGCTCACATTCCATCAATAGATGATAAATATCCTCTATGTGTCCACATGTTTCACAATTGGGCGAGGCAGCTTTTTTCATTAATTATGCAAATTTTCTTGATGGAATATGACCGGACCTTACTCTTAATATCAGTTGTATCATTCTTCTAGGTAACCTACTATTTATGAACCACGGGATACGAGGAGGCTCACTTTGGATCGTTTTATACCATATGCCTTTCATCTTCGACCGCTCATTAAAGTATTCTTTCCACCTCATCTAGCATACCAATTTAAATCCACCTAAGGCTTCCGAGTAGCATGGGGCAATATGGTATTCTGTTCCATTCAAATGAGCAGCATTTGCTAATTTATCAGCCTCCTCGTTACCCCGTATTCCTATATGCGAAGGGACCCATTGCAACTTTACTTTAACATTGCGTGACTCAAATTGTAGTATCTGTGCGAGTACACAGAAGGCAGTCGAAACACCTCTGTATCCAGAGGCACATCGAGCCAAGTTTTGTATCGCACTTTTACTGTCAGAGCAAATAAAAATTTTGTCCCAGTCATAGCTTTCAGCATATGTGAGTTAGAAATTGCTATTAGTTCCAGCGTCATAATACAAACATTATTTTTAACATTTGAACTTCCACTGTTCCCTAAAGATGGATCATAATATGCTGCTCCTTGTTTCTCTTTATTCATTAATCCATCTGTAAAGATCACATGCCATTCATTATATTTTGTCTGAAGTTCATCAATGACTCCACACTTTAAATCATCACCTGAATAACAGTGTTTGGAACGTTTAAGACAGTCTAATTCACTTATACTTATATTCTTCATATCTAATCGAGAGAACCATGTATTTGCTGTAAACACATCAAGAACGGTGGAAGAATGAACATTAATGTCTTTTGTTCTATTATATACCTCCATTGTTAATGGTTTCTTTTTATTTAACCAGTATCTAGTAAGAGACCGAATATATAATTGTTTTAATAATTCGATTGTAATATTATTGGTCCACGAGTGAGCTTTTAAAATATACTTATAGCAAATAGTATACACAGTTCAGCCTCCATTACATACATGTATTGGAGAAGATCTGATAAAATTGCCTACAATTCGCAATGCCTGATTTTGTACTTTATCCAACTTTGATATGTGAGATTTAGCACTATTTTACCCATTAATCTTAATAGTAGGTAAAAATTTTCTCTTTCCTCGGCTAAACAAACAAAGTTTTGTTTATTTACTGGATAATTGTAAACCTAGTTCTTCAAATAATTTGATGATACAATTTAAAGCAACCTGTACATAGGATTCACTCATATTAATATTTTTATCTTTTACATATACTACAAAATCGTCGGCATATTGCGAAATACATACCTACGTCTTGTGCTAGCTGATTCTGGCGTAAGAGATGCTAAAAAAATGTCTTGTTTATCTATCGGAACAAAATGCTTTCCTCTTTTAACACCTTTCATCCATCTCATACGCCACATTTCAGATGCTGTAGTGTTTTCATCTATTGAATTGTAAAAGTTATGAAGGTGGGTTATTTTTGGCATCTCTTAAAAGTTTGTGGGCTTCCTAAGTTTTTGATTCCAGTACCGTGAGGTTGTCAGGGGTAGGACCACCGGTATACAAGCATCAATTTTAAGTTGAGCAAGTAAGTAGTCATACATTTCCTGTATATTTGACTCATCTAATAAGTGTAAGTTATGAAGGTTATCCTGACTAAACGCCTCCGTTAGACTACTAATAAAGACTGCCCAGTCGATTTTCTTGTAATTACGTCTTTGTAAATTGTTCCGATTTTTAGGGATACTCATACTTATTCTAATCATCAGATGGTCGTTACCTAAATTTTCGTTCATAACTTGCCATTCAAAACTAATTGCAATATCGTTTGAAACAAAATATATGTTGGGCGCTGTCTGTTGAAGGACCCCATTAACCCATTAACTCTAGTGTGTAAGCCATCATTCAAATAACTATAACCGTTTTCTAAAGAAGAGTCTGAAACTTGTCCTCCCTGGAATCTGATCGGGATGACCAGTTACCATAATGACCATTAAAGTCACCACATATCAATGTATTTCTTGGGAAGAGTTCGAATAGCTCATCCCAGTCTGACAACTGAGGATGGACAATATACTGAAACAATGTTTTGTACATATTGACAGTTATGTAAGACGACTTGAATAATTTCGATATCTGAATTCTGTAATTGCAGCGTTTTAAGTTCACTTCTGACAGACCTATGTACAATTATTGCTACCCCGCCGTAAGAGTCATTTCTGTCTTTTCTATATATGTTGTAATCTCTTATGCGTATACTATGTACTAAATCCAACCAAGTCTTGCTCAATATAGCTACATGATTTTTTCTTTCATGAGAATTTCTTCAAAACTTACCAATTTGGGCATCACACTTTGTGCATTCCATTGTAAAATATTTATGCGAACATTATTTGTATTTGTACTAACCATTATTGATATTAAAAAGGTCTAGGATTGTCTCAAACATTTTCCGTCACAAACACTGCACTTATTTTTTCTTCTGTCGACTTTTTCAACATCCAGATATTGTATACTTTTGCCAGCAACTTCTTCAACTCGAAAATTTTCTCCTTTGTTTCCTCACAATCTGTTGAACTATTTTGTTCTTCTTCTATTTGGTCACATTTCATGTCATTTTCTCCTAAACTCGCATTCGGCGTTTTATTAAGTTTCTCTTTTCTCAATTTCTTTTTTGTTTCTTTTTCCGATTAGTTTCCTTATTTTCTACTTTCCTTTCTGGACTGCCTTCTCTATGAATATCAACACGTGTAACTACTTGGCTATACGTCGGCCGCTCAGTGCCGTAACTTACTTGAGTTGGCCTCTCAATCCTCTCATATGGTTGGGTAGATTTTGGAGAGACCTCTCTCTGACTGCTACTTATTACTGATTGAAGAGCAATTTTATATGGAATATTTTCTTTGCTCATAACATGGCGTGTTTCCTTTTCTGTCCGATACATTGGGCAAGATCTATCTAAAACGAGATGAAGGCCTTTGCAATTGAGGCATGTGAAAGTTTTCAAATTGCAGTTATTATGTTCCGTACTTCCGCACTGAGGACATAATATTTTCTTTAACGGGCATACTTTGATCATATGACCAAATTTCCAACACCCCGATAATTGCATTACAGGGAAAGTATAATTTTCCACAGTAAATTTGCACTCATATGCGGTCACGTACATGGGTAATGATTTTCCTTCGAAACAAATTCTGACACTTTCGCTTTCTACCCACTTCCCATTATAGCCTAGACGTTTAATCTTTTTATTGCTAAAATTTTAATTTCGCTTTTTAAAACTTCCAAAATGTCTTCTTCTATAAACTCCAAATCTACACCTCTTATCAATCCATATATCATATTTGTTTTCAAAGTTTTCCGACAGTTGTAGTCGAGTTTCTTAAAGTTTTCATTTTCTACCAATTTCATAGCATCAGCATCATTTTCACAGCAGATCTTGAAAGGAGATTTATATTTAATTTTGATTGGAATAGAAACTTGGGTCCAAATATTGTTAATAATCTTGAGATTCAATTATAAATACATCTGAATTAGATGGATTGACTCCTCTATACTTGAGCTTAAGGTCGTTCTTCACAAATAAAATTATTTTTATGATGTCCTTCATAGTACGGAGTTGCCGATCGTCAAGTTCTTTGTATGGACCCAAGAAAGCACAATTAGTCTCCCTACGCCTAAGACTAGTTATTTAAAAAGTACAAAACTCATGTTAACACTGAACTGATAGAAAGTTATTTAGGCAATGAAGAAAGCTCATGTCTTGTTGTATGAAATTAAGTTGAAACTCGACGAAACTTGAAATATGTTATCTAACAAATTGGAAGACGATGGTAACGTGTTCTTACACGAAAATTAAAATGTTGTGTATTGATTATACCTAAATATATAAAACAATAAGTATTCTTTTTATTACGTTCAGAAACTGAAAATTTAAAAAAAGCGAAATATCACCCTTAAAATGGCAATTTTCAAACTTTGACGATCTGGTAGAGCCCACAGGATTTATTTACATATTTTTATTAATAATTTTTTCGTAATCTACGATCGATTTCGCAACTTTTGAGACGTCTTGGGTTAAGCAAAGCTAAAAAAACAGTTTTTCGGGACACCCTAGTGTGTATGTGTAACATCATCAAGCAAGTAGGTTGGTGTTACGCATTTTTTTAGAGGTTTTTATTATTATTTTTTGACATCCGTTTCAAATAAAAGTTTTGATTTTGATTTTTGTAACTAACTTTACACCATTACCTACATTACATTATTGCCATTATAATTCATTGCCATATTAGTTTTTTGGCATACAGTTGATATAAATAATTATTTATTTTGCCCTATAATATATGTATCTTCTTCTTCTTCTTCAGCCCTGTATCACCCATTGTTGGGTATAGGCCTCCTCATGGTCCCTCCATTTTGCCCGGTCTCTGCGGTCCGGTGGTTGCGGATCGCATCCAGGCTTTGCCCAAATTTTTGTAGATGTCATCGGCCCAGCGCATTAGTGGTAATATATAATATATATTATGTATATACGCATAATATTTTTTTCCTAATATACGTCGACATACCTATTTTGCCATTATAATTCATTGACATATTAGTTTTTTGGCATACAGTTGCCATAAATATTTATTTATTTTGCCCTAAGTAGCTTGACATTATTCATAGTGGGCGGGCATTAAGAAAAATGCGTTTATATAACACTTGGTCCATAACATTATACATATACGGAAGTTATGAAGGATGCCGAAAAAGTTTTACAATATTATTCATTTGGCAGGATGTCAAATGACAAATAGGGTAAAACTGTTACGATAATGCAACGTACGGACGTTGCATTATCGTAACAGTTTTACATACGAGTACATACTCGTATAACCTATTCTACTAATATTACAAACGCGAAAGATCCCAAATGTTCAATCCACGACTTGATTTGTGTTAAATTTAGTTTTTGTTTATTCTTCTGCGTTCTCTAGTTATTTAGACATATATACGGACGTCACAATGCCGTAAAAGTTTCACAATATATGTCATTTGGCGTCCAAGATGTCAAATGACAAATGTTGTGAAACTTTTTACAATAATGCAACGTCCGTATACTCGTATATATCTAAATATCTGTAAAACGTGCAATGATAATCCACGATTTTATTAGTGTTGTTATAATTTGTGTGTTTTACAGTTATTTAGACATATATAAACATATATGGATGTTACTTTATTATAAAAGTTTCACAATATCTACCATTTGACGTCCTGAGTTCCAAATGACATATGTTGTGAAACTTTTACATACTAATACTCGTATATATCTAAATATCTGTAAAACGACAAATGATTACATAAGTACCTATTTGTTACGTGTATTAATTTATGAAAAACTATGCGTGTTCAATATGACAATTGAATACCTAATAAATAACTGCTCTCTAACCGTGTCTAACCCTATTAGTGTGAGGTCCTCTGCTATTGGGAGTTCAGCCACTTTTCGTCAAATAAAAGAAATATTTTTAATCTATATAATAATAATAATAATAATAAAGCCATTTATTCCAATTCGTATGTACATTAACAGTTTTTCAAACTTAATAACTATTCTTATAATTTCATGCTGTCAAATAATTATAAAGTTATATGATTAAATAAGAAAAAATAAAATAAAATTTATAAATGTTAGCATGCAATCAAATTAAATTAAATTGTCAATTTGTATGATCTAATATTAAAATCTTTTTAAGTGTCAAAATATGTGTCAGTTTTGTATACAAATATTAAATGTCAAAGTAAATTTTAAATGTTAATAATTATTAAATAATGATAATTATTAAAAATTAATGATTATTAAAAATTAATTATTTGGGGAATTGGGTACCCAATATCGGGTGAAGGCCTCCTCCATCTGCTTCCATTGGTATCTATCTCCTGCGAGTCTCGTCCAGGTGTGGCCGGCGACGGCCATGATGTCATCGCGCCAGCGGGCGTGCGGCCTGCCGCGCTGCCGGCCGCGGTCGCGCGGCCACCAGTGCAGCACTCGTTCACTCCAGCGTCCGTCGTCGGCGCGGGCTGCGTGCCCCGCCCATCTCCATTTCAGCCTACAGGCGAGCTCAGCCGCGTCTATCAATTGGGTTCTTTTCCGTAGAGCTGTATTTCTTTGGCGGTCCCTTAGTCTCAGCCCCAGCATACTTCTCTCTGTCGCTCTTTGAAATATCTGCACCTTTCTTATAATTTCTCTTGTGAGTGTCCATGTTTGGCAACCATATAGTAGTGTTGGAAGAATTGTGGAGTCCATTGCTTTTTCTTCAATGACATGGGTAATTTAGATTTAAAGATATGTTTCATAGCCCAATATTTGTTCCATGCGATCCTAATTCTCCTTTCAACTTCTTTTTTGGTATTATCTTCAAACGATATTCTTTGGCCTAGATATACATATTCTTTTACATACTTTATTGATTTTGATTGTATAGCTGTAGGTATTTGCTGGGTATTTGTCATTATACAGGTTTTAGTAGCATTCATTTCCAGTCCACATTTTTTGCTTTGCTCGTCAAGGTTTTTTAACATTAAATATAAGTCATCGTAGTTCTCGCTTATCAAAATAATATCGTCAGCAAACTTTAAGTGGTTCAGGTATTCGCCATTTATCTTCACTCCAAGATGTTCCCAGTTGAGTTTTGAGAAGATGTTTTCCAGAAGGGCCGTGAACAAGCCCGGCGAGGCCGGGTCTCCCTGTCGTACTCCTTTCTCAATTGGGAACGGTTCTCCTAGTTGTTCCAGTCTCACTACTGCTTTGCTTTTTGCGTAGATCGCCTTCAAAATATTGACATACCCTGTCTCTATACCCAACTCTTTAAGGGCTTTCCATAATGCCTCATGGGAGATAGAGTCAAAAGCCTTGGAATAATCGATGAACGCTATGTAGATCGGTATTTTATATTCATTGCATCTTTCAATAATTTGGACAAGTGTAAATATATGATCAGTCGTACTATAGTTAGGTCTAAACCCGGCTTGCTCTCTGGAGAGGTGGGAGTTTAGTCTGGCTCTCATTCGTTTAAACACTAAGCTAGTGAAAAGTTTGTAAATACTTTGCAGTAAACTAATGGGCCTGTAGTTGCCTATGTCTAGCGGGTTCCCTTTTATACAGTAGAGTGATAATGGCTTGTTCCCACTCCTCCGGGATTATACAAGACTCAATTATTTTATTAAAGAGCGATGTAAGTACAGGAGCTAGGGGTTCCATGATCGCTTTCAAAATGTCATTTGTAATCCCATCTTGTCCAGGGCTCTTTGATAATTTCATTGATTTAATGCCATCTATGATTTCACTCTCTAGGAAGGGCGGGATAACGTCATTGTTCTTATGTAGTCTTTTTTCGCGTAGAGCTTCGGTATCAATTTTTTTGTATAGGTCTTGATAATATGATGACGCTATTTTGAGTAGATCTTTTCTGTTGCTGGTCACTTGGTTTGTATCAACGTTTTTATTAAGTTTAGAGATCCATTCTTTGCCTTTAATTAATCGCTTTTCCGAGCGTTTTACAGAAGTCTTGTTTTTAAGCTCTTCTTCTATAATTTTGTATTTCCTTTTCATTTTATTTTTGTGTATTTGTTTTCTTATTTTTCTATATAATTTTGTCAGTTTAAGGCGTTCTGTTTTTGTTCTGTGTTTCTTGTTTTTTAAGATTTCTCTCTCTTTAATTAGTTTGTCAATTTCTGAAGTAAATATGTCATCATTTTCTGTAGTCTCCTTATTCTGTGGGATATTTCTAGTGCATTCTTTGATATCTTTTACCAGGTTTGTATATGTCTGTTGTATATTACTTTTGTCATAATCTTTATTATTTCGTATATCTATAAATTTGTGTTTAATTATATCTTGTTGTATTGCGTCCGGTTTTTGTATCTGTTGTCCAAAGTTTTTTCTGTTCTTTTTCATGTTGATATTAAGATTATAAGCCAGTCTTAGCAGTCGATGGTCGGTAGAGTATGAAATATTAATGACTTGAACGTTAGACACGGCTTTTATATTTTTTACAAGAATAAAGTCAATTTCATTACGTGTTTTCCCATCTGGGGATAGCCATGTCCACTTTTGTTTTGGTTTCTTTTTGAAAAATGTGTTCGATATGTAGAGGTGGTTCTCCATGCAGTATTGTGCGAGTATTGTTCCTCTGTCGGTTCTTTCTTTACCATATCCCCAGTTTCCTATTATTTTGCCATCTTCTGGTGTAGGTTTTCCTATTTGTGAGTTAAAGTCACCTAAGACAAGTGTGTTTTCAGGGGTGTTTTTTAGGCATTTACTTAGGTCGTCATAAAATACTCGTACATCTTTTTCTAGAGCTTTTTCTGTAGGTGCGTAAACTTGAATACATGTTAATTTTGTGTTTTCAATATTAAGGTCTAATCTTACTACCCGATCAGAAATAGCTATAAAATTTATTATGTATCGTTTCATACTCTTTTTAACCATGAATCCAACACCATTTGAACCAGCCTTCTCGCCATTATACATGAAAATATATTCTTGATATTCGATAATTTTAGTATCTTTTTCTTAATTTCAGAAATGCCTAATATGTCCCATTTTATATTTTGAAGGGCGTACTCTAGTTCATTTTGTCTGCCGTCCGCTACTAGAGATCCGTACATTCAATGTGCCAATTTGTAGTTGATTTTGGTTTTTGATGGAGGGTATTGGTCTGAGACTCCCGCGGTGACCATCCGTACTGGGAGCCGATGAGGGGCCTGTCTGTCGTTGCTATGAGTCGCAGTCCGTGTTTATTAGACCTTTGTTTGATGTGCCTTCGGTGTTGTAACTCAGCCTTGGTTGTTGTATTATAAAATTTCTCATGTTCGCAGTTTTATTTTTCTTAGTAGGTTGTTTCTCATACTGGTATCCTGTACTTAATGGTTCTGGTGACTCTGGCATATTTCTCTTATTTGTATGTGAACGCGGCTTTTTATTTTCTTTATTTTCTAGGATGACAAGCTTATCATATTTTATAAACGCTGTTTTTCCAGCATTTCTCTCTATTTTTAATTGGGATTGTAACTCTTTTCGTTTATTTAAAACATCTATGGGAAAATCTTCTTGTATATAATAAGGTGTATTTTTTAGGCAGTGTTTTTTCTTTTGTATATTTATTTTTAATCCCATTGTTATGAATGTTATAATGACCGGTCTTATTTTTTTCACCTTTCTTTCCAACTCTCTTTTACAGCTTCTATGTCTCTGTCTTGATACTGGAGGTTAAAGTTGGTATTTATTATGCTAAGTACTATTCTTTCCAGGTCATTTAATCTATATACGTATAATAAAACAGTAAAAATATTTTGTCTGTACATTTAGTATTTTTGATTGAAATGGATAGAGGGACACTTAAAAAGAATAATAGAAAGCAAAAAAATTTTTTTGGAATTTCTTGTCTGTTTGTCTGTCTGTCTGTATGTATGTACGCGTTTCACGCAAAAAACTACTGGACGGATTTGAATGAAACTTTTTTGTTGTATAGCTATTAAGCCTGGGCAACATATCCATACTATAATATTATAAATGCGAATGTTTGGATGTGAGTTTGTGAGTTTGTGAGGATGTTTGTTACTCAATCACGCAAAATCTACTGGACGGATTTCGATGAAATTTGGTACAGAGGTAGATAATGACCTGGAATAGCACATAGGCTACTTTTTATCCCGGGAAAAAGCACTGTTCCCGTGGGAAATTCACGCGGGCGAAGCCGCGGGCAAAAGCTAGTAGGCTATAATTAATTTTGAAAACTGGAACACCTGATGAAGAACCTTAACAGAACAGCTAAACTATAAGAAATATGGAAATGGTACCTTCGCAAAAATTTATCAATCTGACGAGCATTTTCTGTTGACGTATAAAAATCGACGATTAGGATCATCTGATGAAGAATCCCAAGAGATCAGCTACTCTATAAAAAAATTGAAATGGGGCCTTAGCAAAAGTAGTTCAACCTGATGAACATTTTCTACTAACGTATAAATAGACAGGACACGGGATAGGACAAAGAGGGACTCAGAGTGGGAGTGGTGGTACACGGGAAATTGTAGATAACGAGCAGACGAAGATCGTTTATTGAACGAAATAACACTTTTGATTCATTTTAACACCGCGTCTGTACTACGAGTACCTAATTTAATCCCGCTGCGCACGGGATAACTAAATGGCTGAAATTCACGCCTCACGCGGGCGAAGCCGCGGGCAACAGCTAGTGATTGAATATTGTTTTATTTTGAAATCCAAAAATAACGTAGTAAGTATATGTTAGACTAGTATATTTATATAGAAGTGTTAATGCCTTGATGCGGGCAGCGCAGGACCGGTCGTTGTGGAAATCCTTGGGGAGGCCTTTGTCCAGCAGTGGACGTCTTTCGGCTGAGAGAGAGAGATAATGCCTTAAAAGTTGCATAACATACGTCATTTGGCGTCCAGGATGTCAGATGACAAATATTATGTAACTTTTACGATAACGCAACGTCCATATACTCGTATATATTATTCTACTAATATTATTAACGCGAAAGTTTGTAGGTATTAATTGTTCAATCCACGACTTGATTTGTTTAAAATTTTATTTTTGTTTCTTCTTCTGCGTTCTACAGTTATTTAGACATATATACATATACAGACGTCACAATGCCGTAAAAGTTTCACAACTTAAGTCATTTGGCGTCCAGGATGTCAAATGACAAATGTTGTGAAACTTTTATGATAAAGTAACGTCCGTATATGTACGTATATGTCTAAATAACTGTATATATCTAATTAATTTAAGAAACTGTTTCTTTTTATAATATACTAGCTGCTCGTGCCCGCTTCACTGGGCGTATTTGAAAAAAATATAGCCTATGTTACACCGGGATGATGTAACTTAGTAAAGGTGAAAGAATTTTTAAAATGGGTTTTACTATAATGCAACGTCCGTCCGTATACTCGTATAATATCTAAATATCTGTAAAGGGAACCCATCACTTTATCGCAATTTACTCCAACGATTTTCATGTCCCATAAAACCATTCGCAGATATTTTAATACAATATGTAATAAATCCTTAAATCTGTTTACATCGAAATTTTATTTACACGATTATTCATTACATACAAACACAGTCTATTGTTATTTCTTTTCATATTTTATGTATTTTATCGAAATAATGAAACATCAAAGTTTTGTTACACATAATTTTATTTCCATGTAAGTTTCAGTTTGCAATATATTTGAAACATCAAATATTACATTATTTTAACTTCGGTAATTAAACAGATTTATTAAGTAAATTAATAAAACTCGTCTCACGAATTCCCGAATATCGGACATGTTTGAATAGTCATGCAAGTTTTTCTGTTAAAACACACAATACTAGTGAATTTCTTATTTTTAATGGCGCCTTAAGTTCATAATATGTCATAGTTTGAAACGCCATTTTGAAGTTAGTCACGAAAGAGATCCAGCTAGTGCGTCACGCTCTTCTCACAAAAAGTGTGGTCAAGAAATATATATCTATTGAAGAAGAAAGCCTTTAACTCTGCGGCCAAGTCCTGCAAAAAAGTGCTTAAAAGGGCCCGCTTTGACCACATAGGCCGAGTAGGAAGCAAACTCGCTTCGTACCCATCCGGCAGTAAAGCATTTTGGTCGCTCGCCAAGTGCGTTGAAGCTAACTTCTGTCGCTCTTCACTTCCGCCTCTGCAGAAACCAGATGGAACATTGGCACAAACGGCTTTAGAGTAAGCTAATTTATTTGCTTCTCTATTCGCTGAAAACTCCCGTCTAGATGCAAGTAACCAAACACCAGTTACCCATCTGCGGTTGTAAAATGCCCGAAGTCCGCATTCATCAAAAGGAAGTTCTTAAAGCTCTACGAAACCTAGACGTGAACAAAGCCAGTGGTCCTGATGGCATACCTGCTATTGTTTTGCGGAATTGCGCAACCGAATTGTCTCCTGTTCTGACGCGCCTATATCGTCTATCTTTCCGATCTGGTATTGTGCCAGAGGCGTGGAAGCTTGCCAACATTCAACCTGTACCCAAGAAACCCTTCTTGGGTACAGGTTGAATGTTGGCAAGCTTCTACGTCGTGCCGATCCTACAAACTACCGCCCAATCGCAATCACCTCCATTCTCTGCAAGGTAATGGAGCGGGTTATTAACAAGCGCTTGCTGGCGTACCTTGAAGATAATGATCTCCTCTGTGACCGGCAATTCGGATTTCGCCAGCGCCGATCTACTGGGGATCTTCTTGTGTATGCTACGCACCTTTGGGGTGAGGCCCTCGAAAAATATGGTGAAGCACTTGCTGTCTCACTTGATATTTCTAAGGCATTTAATAGAGTTTGGCACGACGGTCTTATAGCAAAGCTTCCCGCCTATGGTATCCCTGCCAGCCTTTGTGCTTAGATTTCTGATTTCCTGAGTGAACGGTCTATTCGAGTAGTTGTTGACGGCTGCTGCTCGATCTGACCTATTGGCAATTAATGCCGGGGTACCTCAGGGTTCTATACTTTCCGCAACGCTTTTTCTGCTACACATCAACGATCTGCTACAACCCGGTATTATTGGGTACGCGGACGATAGCACTGTTACGGAAAGGTATTTTCTAGTGCAAAGGCAAAAACCTGAAATAGACGATCTCAGACAGGCAATCGTGGATCGTACCAAACTCACTCTGCAGGCTGTCTTCGATTGGGGCGATGCCAATCTTGTGAGATTTAACGCCTCTAAGACGCAGGTGCGTCTGTTCTCCGCAAAAAAGAGCCCGTTCAACTTGGCTCCCACTTTCTGTGGTGTACCTGTTCCTGTCACCAATCATCTCGAAATTCTTGGTATCGAGCTCACGTCCAATCTTAACTTCGGCAGTTATATTGAGACCAGGGCTAAGACTGTTTCAAAAAAGCTGGGCATCCTTTCCAAGGTCCAACGGTATTTTACTCCGGACCAAATGTTGAGTCTTTAAACAGCTCAAGTCTGGTCCTGTATGGAGTATTGTTCCCATCTGTGGTATGGAGCCGCCCGGTATCAGCTCGAAGCTCTGGAGGCTATCGACAGACGTGCCAGAAGACTCGTGGATGATGAGTCGCTTACGGCAGGACGGCTTCAGCGGCGAGTCTCGATCACCGCCGACTAGTAGCAAGTCTGTGTGTATTTTACTCAGGAATTGCACGACTTAATTCCTTGTGCACCATTCCACAATCGGACGACACGGCGCGGACAGGGATTCCATTCTTATGTGGTTGATGTTACAGCTCATCGCACCTCTCGGTTCGCCTCCTGCTTTATCGTGCGAACCGCCAAGATATGGAATTCCCTCTCCGCGTCGCTGTTTCCTGTCACTTATAATTTAGGGGTTTTCAAGGCAAGAGTGAATAGGCATATTTTGAGTTTGCGTGTGCCACCCTAGATCTCATCTTTGCTTCCCATCAGGCAAGATAAAGATCAAACGCACTCAGATTTTTAATAAAAAAATGCCGCTAGATCAAAATTTCAGCTAGATAGAAAACGACTCTGACAGATATGGTTATTTTTATAGTTCAATGATTCTTACAGATTTTTTTCTACTTACAGGTAGTGGTGAAATCATTTTTCAAAATGGTGGTATACTTTGATATTGATAAATTTTTGACGAAAAATGATTTTTATGATTGTCTAAGTGACAATCTTAACTGGCCCTGGCAGTCAACTTATTTTATAGTATTAGCACGCTGCCATGGCTGCGGTTATGTAAATATTTTACAAAAAATGTAATATCCTCCCCAGCTGACACTTCGTATCTGTTATACCTGGAACACAACTTTGTGCCCCAAGCCGGAGTGTGCGTGTACGTTGGTGAGGGTATTTGCTGTCGTCGCCTTGTGAATGTTGAAGGCAGGGATCTGTCTTTCCTCTGGCTGCGAGTAGAATGCGTTGACCGCATTTGTTTTTAGGCATGCCTGTACAGATCCCACAGCGGGGACCTCGAGACCGACCGGCTGATCGAGCACATTCAGACGGTAGCTGACACCCTACTCGCACCCGAAATTGCTGATGTGATACTGCAGGGGATGGAATTATTTATTCCAAATTCTGCAGTGCCTATCGGTAGAGGGTCCAACAAGCCCTGGTTTGGGGGTCTTGCCGTTTGGCTTCTCGCCATAAACAGGCCTCTTACCAAGCCTGGGCTGCAGCGCGAGCTGCCGCTGATCCAAACACGGGCGCTTAAAAGAAAAAATATAACTCTGCCTCCAGGTCCTACAAAAAACAAATGGCTGCTGCTAAGGCCAGGTTCATTGGCAGAATTGGCGAGAGGCTAACCCGCTATCCCTCTGGAAGTCGTGCGCTTTGGTCTCTCGCTAAAGCTGTCCAAGGTAACTTCTGTCGTCCATCGCTCTCACCTCTACGCAGGGTTGACGACTCTTTTGCCTACTCCCCGAAAGACAAAGCCGACCTACTGACCTCTCTTTTCGCGGCTAACTCAACCCTTGATGATCAGGGAAACACCCCTCCATCAATCCAAAAGTGTAGTGCTTCTATGCCAGACGTCCGCTTCGTGCAAAGTACTGTACGCGAAGCACTCTGTTCCCTGGACATAAACAAGTCGTGTGGGCCGGATGGCGTTCCTGCTGTCGTAATAAAAACATGCGCTCCTGAGCTGGCATCGGTTTTAACGCGGTTGTTTCAGCTCTCCTACTCCTCAGGCATTGTCCCCAAGTCTTGGAGATCGGCCCTTGTGCACCCGATCCCTAAAAAGGGAGATCGCTCGGATCCGGCGAACAACAGGCCTATTGCCATTACCTCCAATAATGGTTTCCATTATTTGCAAAATAATGGAAACCATTATTAATCAGCAACTCCTAGGCTATCTTGAGGATCACCAGCTGCCAAGTGATCGCCAATACGGATTCCGTCGCGGCCGCTCAGCTGGTGATCTTCTTGTTTATCTTACACATCGTTGGGCTGAGGCAATTGAGTGTAAGGGCGAGGCTTTGGCTTTTAGTTTGGACGTGGCGAAGGCCTTTGATCAGGTATGGCACAAGGCGCTTCTCTCCAAACTACCTTCGTACGGGCTCCCTGAAAGATTGTGCACATGGCAGGATAGCTTTCTCAGGGAACGTAGCATAAAAGTCGCTGTAGACGGATCATGCTCTGAATCCAAACATGTGAATGCTGGCGTTCCCCAAGGTTGCGTCCTATCACCCACACTGTTTATTCTGCATATCAATGATATGTTGCAAATCAGCAACATGCATTGCTATGCAGATGACAGTACTGGTGATGCCTTATATCACGGACGTGCTAATCTCTCTCGTGAGGCTACTGAGGAGTGTCGGGGCAGAATTACATCAGACGTTAACGTGTCTCTTGAGCGAGTATCGGAATGGGGCAGACTAAACCTAGTCCAATACAACCCCAACAAAACACAAGTCTGTGTGTTCTCTGCCAAGAAAACCCCTTTTGCGAAAGAACTCCATTTTGAAGGCACTGCCCTAAATGCGAAGCCAAGTATTGGAATTCTGGGGGTCGATATTTCGAGCACGGTTCAGTTCGGTGGTCATTTTGAGGGTAAAGCCAAATTGGCAAGCCACATCACAGGATGCAACTTTATAAGGCACAAGTCCGGCCACATATGGAATACTGCTCGCATCTCTGGGCTGGAGCACCGGAATATCAACTTCGCCCATTTGACCGCATTCAACGAAGAGCTGCTCGAATTGTCGGCGATTCCAGAATCTCTGATCGTTTAGACTCCTTGGCGTTACGCAGAGATGTCGCGTCCCTCTGCATCTTTTATCGCATTTATAATGGGGAGTGTTCGCAGGAGCTGTTCGACCTTGTACCAGCTAGAGCGGCTGGTACAAGGTCGAACAGCTCCTGTACCATAAGCCTTAAGCAGAAGTACCACCCCCACCACCTTGATGGCTGGTGTTCAACCACCGCTCGTTTTTCGCACAGCTTTATACTGCGCTGTACTAAAATGTGGAATAAACTTCCCTCAGCGGTGTTCCCGAATAGATTCGACATTGGGGCCTTCAAGAAAAGAGCCGCTACTATCGCTTTCTCAAAAAGTCGCCAACGCATCAGTGACCTTCTTAGGGTCATTGGTGTCTATGGACTGCGGTGATTGCTTACCATCAGGCAACCCGCATGCTCGTTTGCCTACTATTCTATAAAAAAAATATTATACTGTATACTGTACCTAACGGTTAATTTAACAATTTGTAAGATCAACAAGCTAATTATTAAAAATAAAAAACACGACTGACAAGTTTTTACTAAAAAAGTACATACAAACATATAAATTATATACATTTTTGAAATCGCCTTTTAAAGCCCTTCAATTTGATACCCTACTCGATAAGATTGATCAAATTTTATTTTTTTGGTCTGCTATTTATCACATATATAATCCGCCATTTTGTTTTTATGATGACGACATATAGCCTATGTCACTCGGAGGAATGCAAGGAATCTAAAAATACCTCTCACATCAAAATCTGTTAAGCCGTTCAGGACTTATGGTGGAATAAAGAAACTTACATACATACATACATACATGAACCCTGAAAACATAACACTCCTTTTTTGGTCAGTCGTGTAAAAAGGGTTTGATTTTTATGACGTAATAATAAATCGATGAACACCGGCTACACGATCGTATACTTTACGTATATACGTAACTTTTATAATAAAGTAATTTTGAATAAAAATTTTGTTTATTATTTAGCAGGCTTTAAAGTAATCATTTATATATTTTACAGTTATTTGGACATTATACGGACGTTACTTTATTTAAAAAGTTTCATAATATTTGTCATTTGGCGTCCTGGACGTCAAATGACAAATATTGTGAAACTTTTATAATAAAGTAACGGCCGTATATGTACGTATATGTCTAAATAACTGTATCAATCTACAGTAATTATCTAATTAATTTAAGAAACTGTTTCTTTTTATAATATACTAGCTGCCCGTGCCTGCTTCGCTGGCGTATTTGAAAAAAAATAGCCGATGTTACACCGGGATGATGTAACTTAGTAAAGGTGTAAACATTTTTAAAATGAGTTTTTGGGCTTATCTATTACAAAAAACAAGCAATCAAATCTTTCCTCTTTATAATATTACTAGCTTTCGCCCGCGGCTTCGCCCGCGTGAATTTCCCACGGGAACAGTGTTTTTTCCCGGGATGAAGGGTACCCTATGTCCTTCTCCGTACTTCTAACTATGTGTATGCAAAATTTCAGGAAGATTGGTTTAGTACATGAAGCGTCAAGAGGTAACAAACAAACCAACAAACAAACAAACTCACTTTCGCTTTTATAATATTAGTTAGGATTATACTAGCTTTCGCACGCGTGAAATTTGTCAGAAGTTTGGCAACGTCGCACTGTTCACAGGAGGTGCGAAAGACAGGAAAATATAAATTAAATAATGTATATTATTGGAAGCAAGATAATTGATAGAGTGGGCTGGAGTCCTAATTAATTTCAGTATGTTTGTAAATATACGTATATTTGTATATCAATATGTTTCAAAATTTAAAAAAAAGAATATGAATACAATGTTTGAAATTGCCTTAGCAACTGATATACGCTGAAATAACTAATATATTATAAGTGGAACTGGTGGACGTCACAATAATGCCAAATGAAAGGGCGGCAAAAAGGTAGCGTGATGTAAATATATATATATATATATATATATATATATATATATGAGGTACAGGACACGGGTCTATATTCTCGTTGAAATTATAAAGAGTTTAGTAAAATATTATATTTTGGTACAAATATAAAAAATGTGAAATGGGTCAGTAAAACCTGATATAGGTATAATAAATCCATTTAATTTCAACTCAATGCTGACGACTCATCGATATTAACCAATCGGAGGCAGAAAATAATAATGCAAATGGAAAAAGCCTCCACCTGACATTGACTGATGTCCATTTGGGGGCTTCCTACAATTTGGCCGGTTGCCACGGCAGGCGACCTCTTTGTCAGTCCACCAATTCAGGTTTACTCATTGATGCCACTGTTGTATGAAATTGGAGATCCAATTCTACGTTAAATCCTGGCAATGTTAAAAAGCTTTTACTTCAGTTATGTCCGAATATTCAAAGTTAATTTTACATTCAATAGTAGTGGGTCGTCGAAGCCAGAGCTGTTGGAAGAGGTTGAGAAGTTCTACGGACAATTATACACCAGCGTACGCGCACCTGTCAGTAATCTGGCCAAAGATCCAAGAGCCAGATTGACCCGACACTACACCGAAGATATCCCGGACGTCAGCCTATACGAGATTAGAATGGCTCTCAAACAGTTAAAAAACAATAAGGCACCGGGTGATGATGGAATCACGGCTGAGCTTCTGAAAGCAGGTGGAACACCGGTATTAAAAGCTCTTCAAAAGCTATTTGATTCCGTCATACTCGAGGGACAAACGCCTACGGCATGGCACAGAAGTGTGGTGGTACTTTTCTTCAAAAAGGCGACAAAACCTTATTGAAGAATTATAGGCCTATCTCACTTCTGAGCCATGTCTACAAACTGTTTTCGAGAGTCATTACGAATCGTCTCGCTCGCAGGTTCGACGACTTCCAGCCTCCCGAACAAGCCGGTTTCCGAAAAGGCTTTAGTACCGTAGACCACTTACATACGCTGCGGCAGATTATACAGAAGACTGAGGAGTATAATCAGCCCTTATGCTTGGCGTTCGTGGACTACAAGAAAGCCTTCGATTCGATCGAGACCTGGGCTGTGCTACAGTCTCTCCAACGGTGCCAAATTGACTATCGATATATCGAAGCGCTGAAGTGTTTGTACGAAAACGCCACCATGTCGGTCCATCTCCAGGATCAAGGCTCGAAACCTATCCAGTTGAAGCGAGGGGTGAGACAGGGAGACGTTATATCTCCGAAACTGTTCACCGCCGCCCTGGAAGATGTCTTCAAGCTTCTGGACTGGAGCGGACTCGGTATCAATATCAACGGCGAGTACCTCACTCACCTTCGATTCGCTGACGATATCGTAGTCATGGCTGAGACCTTGGAAGACCTAGGCACAATGCTCGATGGCCTCTGTAGAGCCTCTCAACAAGTGGGTCTAAAAATGAACATGGATAAGACGAAAATCATGTCTAATATCCGTGTCGCACCCACTCCTCTAAAGGTTGGAGACTCTACACTCGAAGTTGTTGACAATTACGTATACCTGGGACAAACAGTTCAGTTAGGTAAGTCCAACTTCGAGAAAGAGGTCAACCGTCGAATCCAACTCGGCTGGGCAGCGTTCGGGAAGCTTCGCGATATCTTCTCGTCCAAAATACCGCAGTGTCTCAAGACTAAGGTCTTTGACCAGTGTGTGTTGCCAGTAATGACATACGGAACAGAGACGTGGTCGCTTACTATGGGCCTCATAAGAAGGCTCAAGGTCACCCAAAGGGCGATGGAGCGCGCTATGCTCGGAGTTCCCTGCGTGATCGAATCAGAAATGAGGAGATCCGTAGGAGAACTAAAGTAACCGATATAGCCCGCAGAATCGACAAACTTAAGTGGCAGTGGGCGGGGCACATAGCTCGCAGAACAGATAGCCGTTGGGGCAGAAAAGTTCTCGAGTGGCGACCACGAACCGGAAAACGTAGTGCTGGCAGGCCTCCCACTCGGTGGACCGACGACCTGGTGAAGGTCGCGGGTTGCGCATGGTTGCGGGCAGCGCAGGACCGGTCATTGTGGAAATCCTTGGGGGAGGCCTTTGTCCAGCAGTGGACGTCTTTCGGCTGAGAGAAGAAGAGAAGAAGAAGGGTCGATCAGAGAGCCCACTATTCAGCTAAGCGTGGCCTTCGAGTCTCACGACTCTTGGCTCTGTCTACCCCGTAGATAAAGACGTGATTCTATATATGTATGTATGTATGTAGTAATGGGTAATTTTTGGATGTGTCGTCTAATACTTTTGATTTTTTTCCCCGCTCTATATTCTCACTGTGATATATCGAGAATTTTAGTCCCAATTGGTGAATGCATTACTCTATCACTATCACTTGTTTTCAAGAAGTACCCTAGTGTTGGACCAATGATCTGACTTGACGTTCGCTTCGATATCTGGAGAAGTATATATTATTCTGGAAAAACAGTTCAGCTAGGTAAGTCCAACTTCGAGCAAGAGGTCAACCGTCGAATCCAACTCGGCTGGGCAGCGTTCGGGAAGCTTCGCGATATCTTCTCGTCCAAAATACCGCAGTGTCTCAAGACTAAGGTCTTTGTCCAGTGTGTGTTGCCAGTAATGACATACGGAACTGAGACGTGGTCGTTTACTATGGGCCTCATAAGAAGGCTCAAGGTCACCCAAAGGGCGATAGAGCGCGCTATGCTCGGAGTTTCCCTGCGTGATCGAATCAGAAATGAGGAGATCCGTAGGAGAACTAAAGTAACCGACATAGCCCGCAAAATCGCGAAACTTAAGTGGCAGTGGGCGGGGCACATAGCTCGTAGAACAGATAGCCGTTGGGGCAGAAAAGTTCTCGAGTGGCGACCACGAACCGGAAAACGTAGTGTTGGCAGGCCTCCCACTCGGTGGACCAACGACCTGGTGAAGGTTGCGGGATGCGCATGGATGCGGGCAGCGCAGGACCGGTCGTTATGGAAATCCTTGGGGGAGGCCTTTGTCCAGCAGTGGACGTCTTTCGGCTGAGAGAAGAAGAAGAATATATTATTCTGATTTCTGTGGTCTTGATATTATTATTTCAAATTCTAGGTTTATATAAGCTCAATTATGTTTAAACATACAACATGGCGACACAACGACGGAGGAAGAGTCAAGTCTTATTATTATAATTGTAGGTAGTTTTTTGACTACTTTTGGTATTTTAGACGTTTAGCTTAAGCTTTAGCTTAGACGATGAATTTATTGCATTGTAAGCATAACATGAAGTATACCCGAAAGGGGAATGAGAAAACGGTTTCTATGGTGTTGCAGACAGCCATGGGCTGCGATGACCGTTTTCGATTAGGTGTACAGCAAGCCAGTTTCTCTACTAACTAGAAAAAGAAAACCAGAATTCATTCTAAAAGAAGGACTTCTTTAAAGTCATATTGGAACTACAGACTTTAACTTTTAACCATGTAGTAATGAAACAAACAAGCACCAGGAACAAATTTAAATAAAATTTTGTAAAAGCTAATGATGATCTCGTCAAGGCTGCAACTATTTGTAGAGTTAAACATAAATATACCTATCTACTTAACCAAATAACTTATATTGATGATTATCAAAATCTCCTTTAATACTTGTGAGATATTATGAATAAAACTTATGATTAAATGTTAGCCATTCGGAATCGAGTATAAACTTATGTTTTAACGACGCGGGATAGAATAGGCCCTTAGATGAATAGAGTCTAGCTTTATTCAGTAGACCAAATGTTCCGACTCATTGTATGTTGAAACCCGTATAATAAAGATGGATTATATCGGATGAATTGGAACAATGAATTTATTATATTTTAAATTGAACATCTCATTATAAATATAAAATACTAGCTTTTGCCCGCGGCTTCGCCCGCGTGAATTTCCCACGGGAACAGTGCTTTTTCCCGGGATAAAAAGTAGCCTATGTGCTATTCCAGGTCATTATCTACCTCTGTACCAAATTTCATAGAAATCCGTCCAGTAGATTTTGCGTGATTGAGTAACAAACATCCTCACAAACTCACAAACTCACAAACTCACAAACTCACAAATTCACAAACTCACATCCAAACTTTCGCATTTATAATATTAGTATGGATGTCATTGCCAATAGCCCCAGCCTATTTCCTCTAAACAACAAGAAGTATAGTCAATTTAAAATTCCTTTGTTAAAAAACATTTCTGTTTAAAATATCCTTGGCCGTCTTTGTGTTTAAATTATCTCCGCTAGATTGAACTTTACACCTTTATGAAAGAGGTAATCGCTTTTATTCTATCCAGGAAAAAAGGGGGCCGTTACCTCAACGTTTAAAATTATCTACAGGGTGACAAAATTGCCGGCAAAAAGTCAGTGATCCGTTAATGAATTAACCTTTACTTGACTTACTTTGTTTAACACTCTTCTATCTATTCTTAGAAATACTAGGCAGGTTTTTAAGTTAATACTTAACATACGGCGATCAATCATGATACAATTTTTTGAGATAATTTTAGGATTTAAATAAAATTATTTTATATTTTTATTTACTAATTAAAGTGACTTAAAAATAAAATAAGCGCTTACCAATAAATTCAATTCAGTCAATCAAAATCATCTCCAACAATCCGTTGAATAAATCTTAGATCACCTTTTGTCACTGAAGTAATTCACCATCACTCACTGTAAAATCAAATCACAGAGTTCGATAATTCACCGTAGCGAAACTTGCGTAGCGGTTCGTAGCCGATAAACAGTTCGTAGACGTGTCTACGACGTAGCGGCGCGCATAGCACTGATATTCGCGCAGGCTCTGACTGAGTTTTGCTCCCAAATTACTAGGTACGTACTCCGCATCGGTGTGCGTTCATAAATTATGATAAACGCACCAATTTAATTATGACAGTGGGTGCGACTTTTTTATTGAGAGAATTTCGCATGATTGAACAACAATGGAACGAAATTATGATTTAGCTGGGATAAAATAATGAAAGTCGGGATCTCAGAAAAATACTGCTTATTTTTCAAAGAAAAATATTTTCGTTCTTATAAAACAATGTCAATCACTACTACTGAGTTAAGCAATAGCCAAACATTGACAAACAGACAGAAATGCAATTAGGTAAGGTATAGTAATATTTTCAAACTGGTCTAGTTTTGAGCTTTTTATATTTATGCTTTTTAAATAGATTTATAAGTTTTTACAAATTCACTATTCGCAATATCAGTGTTTTCAGACTTTTCAATTTTTTATGGCTCTGGGCATGAGCATAGTAAAGAGAAACTTAAGTATTATTAGGCATTCGATTGCTTATAAATAAAAAAATCTTTAAATTTATTTCTGCATTTTGTTAATTTGTGATCTTATCTTTAGTTTCAAAGTTGAATTCAGTAAAAACGTTCCATTCTCAAATTATGTGGATGTAATTGTAATTTATTATTCTAAATGGAATTTAATGTGCTTTGTTAGAAATATTTGTATAATGGATTCTTACCAAAATACTATATGTATTGTATGTATATAGAGTAATTAATTATAGTGTATTATTTCTCCTCTTCAATGAACCAACCACTCCATCATCACCGTTTCAAAACTCGAGACAAAAGAAGGCAAAGTTGATGTTGGCCACAAATCGAAAGTAAAAATGCAATATTGAATTAAATTTTGATTCGAATAGAAGCAAAATTATGGTCAAACTCTGAAGCGGTTAATTGCAACTACTGGTATATTTAAGGCGCAGTGCTTTTCTGATATTTTATTTTGTTTTGTATACAATCCTGGTTTTGAAAATAATCTGACAGCAGTAAAATTTATATTTATTGGATACCAAGATCCTCTCTGGGTCGTCGAGCCATCGAAGTAGTATAGTAATAGTAAAATTTATGAATAGGTTACCTCATACGAAAAGTAAGAAAGAGCCTAACTATAACATGATTTAGCTTCCAACAATTTTGAAATTGACGGAAATTAAGTACCTAGGTATTATATCTCTGCATAATAATATAATAAAACTGTGTTTGATCTATTTTTATTATCTAGATATGAGATAATTTAAGAAAAATATATGGTTACCTAGCTTTATAGGGCCAATAGAATTTAATTTTTTGTATGTTTTTTTCTAAACGAGCATCACGCAAAAACTACGAATTAAATTGAATGCAGTTTAAACAACTGTGTTACTGAAGGTATAACTTAAAAACTGGGGCTAATTTCATCGAAATCCGCTTAGAAGATGATATATATTATCAATACTAAGTAAATTCCATACTGTCGAACTCGTGGAAAAAAATAAAATGTAGGGAAGAAAATGTCATCGCCTTAAAGAATTTCATTCGCAACTAGGTATCGGAACTTTTTGCTCGAACTAAACTAAACTAAAATTGGTAAGGGTAATATCGCGCTGTGTAACTGCAAATTAGTGCAATATTCAATGTTGTTTATACTCTAACTTAGTTCGGTTACGGCAGTCGAAAGCCTAACTTTTAATCTAAGTTTTTTTACGATGTGGCTGAATTTGGTTGTAAATCGAACAGAGATTTTTTTTGGGATTATTCTTTTAAAATATGAGAATTTGATTAAAGGACATATATAATATTTGAATAGGCTTAAAAATATACTTTACAATCGTCATATACTTTTCGGTTACAGCGGTCGAAAGCCTAACTTTTAATCTGAGTTTTTTTACGATGTGGCTGAATTTGGTTGTAAATCGAACAGAGATTTTTTTTTTTGGATTATTCTTTTAAAATATGAGAATTTGATTAAAGGACCTATAAAATATTTAAATAGGCTTAAAAAATCACAATCGTCATATACTTAGTTGACGTCAGAAAATTACTTAAAGCTAGAGTACCGCCTCAAAAGCGCAAGTGGAGAAAAGGCGGTGCAACAAAATCCACTGCAGCATTTTCAGTTTGCAGTAATAGATGGGTTGGGTAATAATGATAATGTGACAGCATGCTCAATTTGTGGACACACGACAAATATTTTGATGCCAATACTGTGTGTAATGTGTGATAATGTTCCTGAATTAAATTTGATGAGTATCGTCATTGATTTGGTTAATATTTGTGATAGTCTCTAAA
The DNA here is from genome assembly GCA_018467065.1 of Ephestia elutella. Classification (NCBI taxonomy): domain Eukaryota; kingdom Metazoa; phylum Arthropoda; class Insecta; order Lepidoptera; family Pyralidae; genus Ephestia; species Ephestia elutella. Next base: position 16,573,022 of record CM031581.1, read on the forward strand.
TATATCGCGAATTCGAATAGTCTATAAATGAGCGATTTTCTGACAGCTAAATTAAGAAAAAAAAATCAGTATAAAAAAGTCTCCACAGATGGCGTTTTGTGAAAGCCGAGTCGTAATGGCTGAACCTATATGTTGCGCTTTTCTTATCAACCAGAGGCAGAAAAAATCACCTAACAGTTTGACAGTTGCACAAATCACAATATTGATACTTTTTAGATGTTTTTTATACTAAGTTTTATTTTTAAAAAATGCCAATCTCACATAGCTCGTAGAACAGATAGCCGTTGGGGCAGAAAAGAAAAGTTCTCGAGTGGCGACCACGAACCGGAAAACGTAGTGTTGGCAGGCCTCCCACTCGGTGGACCAACGACCTGGTGAAGGTTGCGGGATGCGCATGGATGCGGGCAGCGCAGGACCGGTCGTTATGGAAATCCTTGGGGGAGGCCTTTGTCCAGCAGTGGACGTCTTTCGGCTGAGAGAAGAAGAAGAATATATTATTCTGATTTCTGTGGTCTTGATATTATTATTTCAAATTCTAGGTTTATATAAGCTCAATTATGTTTAAACATACAACATGGCGACACAACGACGGAGGAAGAGTCAAGTCTTATTATTATAATTGTAGGTAGTTTTTTGACTACTTTTGGTATTTTAGACGTTTAGCTTAAGCTTTAGCTTAGACGATGAATTTATTGCATTGTAAGCATAACATGAAGTATACCCGAAAGGGGAATGAGAAAACGGTTTCTATGGTGTTGCAGACAGCCATGGGCTGCGATGACCGTTTTCGATTAGGTGTACAGCAAGCCAGTTTCTCTACTAACTAGAAAAAGAAAACCAGAATTCATTCTAAAAGAAGGACTTCTTTAAAGTCATATTGGAACTACAGACTTTAACTTTTAACCATGTAGTAATGAAACAAACAAGCACCAGGAACAAATTTAAATAAAATTTTGTAAAAGCTAATGATGATCTCGTCAAGGCTGCAACTATTTGTAGAGTTAAACATAAATATACCTATCTACTTAACCAAATAACTTATATTGATGATTATCAAAATCTCCTTTAATACTTGTGAGATATTATGAATAAAACTTATGATTGAATGTTAGCCATTCGGAATCAGTATAAACTTATGTTTTAACGACGCGGGATAGAATAGGCCCTTAGATGAATAGAGTCTAGCTTTATTCAGTAGACCAAATGTTCCGACTCATTGTATGTTGAAACCCGTATAATAAAGATGGATTATATCGGATGAATTGGAACAATGAATTTATTATATTTTAAATTGAACATCTCATTATAAATATAAAATACTAGCTTTTGCCCGCGGCTTCGCCCGCGTGAATTTCCCACGGGAACAGTGCTTTTTCCCGGGATAAAAAGTAGCCTATGTGCTATTCCAGGTCATTATCTACCTCTGTACCAAATTTCATAGAAATCCGTCCAGTAGATTTTGCGTGATTGAGTAACAAACATCCTCACAAACTCACAAACTCACAAATTCACAAACTCACATCCAAACTTTCGCATTTATAATATTAGTATGGATGTCATTGCCAATAGCCCCAGCCTATTTCCTCTAAACAACAAGAAGTATAGTCAATTTAAAATTCCTTTTGTTAAAAAACATTTCTGTTTAAAATATCCTTGGCCGTCTTTGTGTTTAAATTATCTCCGCTAGATTGAACTTTACACCTTTATGAAAGAGGTAATCGCTTTTATTCTATCCAGGAAAAAAGGGGGCCGTTACCTCAACGTTTAAAATTATCTACAGGGTGACAAAATTGCCGGCAAAAAGTCAGTGATCCGTTAATGAATTAACCTTTACTTGACTTACTTTGTTTAACACTCTTCTATCTATTCTTAGAAATACTAGGCAGGTTTTTAAGTTAATACTTAACATACGGCGATCAATCATGATACAATTTTTGAGATAATTTTAGGATTTAAATAAAATTATTTTATATTTTTTCTTAACTTATTAAATGACTCAAAATAAAATAAGCGCTTACCAATAAATTCAATTCAGTCAATCAAAATCATCTCCAACAATCCGTTGAATAAATCTTAGATCACCTTTTGTCACTGAAGTAATTCACCATCACTCACTGTAAAATCAAATCACAGAGTTCGATAATTCACCGTAGCGAAACTTGCGTAGCGGTTCGTAGCCGATAAACAGTTCGTAGACGTGTCTACGACGTAGCGGCGCGCATAGCACTGATATTCGCGCAGGCTCTGACTGAGTTTTGCTCCCAAATTACTAGGTACGTACTCCGCATCGGTGTGCGTTCATAAATTATGATAAACGCACCAATTTAATTATGACAGTGGGTGCGACTTTTTTATTGAGAGAATTTCGCATGATTGAACAACAATGGAACGAAATTATGATTTAGCTGGGATAAAATAATGAAAGTCGGGATCTCAGAAAAATACTGCTTATTTTTCAAAGAAAAATATTTTCGTTCTTATAAAACAATGTCAATCACTACTACTGAGTTAAGCAATAGCCAAACATTGACAAACAGACAGAAATGCAATTAGGTAAGGTATAGTAATATTTTCAAACTGGTCTAGTTTTGAGCTTTTTATATTTATGCTTTTTAAATAGATTTATAAGTTTTTACAAATTCACTATTCGCAATATCAGTGTTTTCAGACTTTTCAATTTTTTATGGCTCTGGGCATGAGCATAGTAAAGAGAAACTTAAGTATTATTAGGCATTCGATTGCTTATAAATAAAAAAATCTTTAAATTTATTTCTGCATTTTGTTAATTTGTGATCTTATCTTTAGTTTCAAAGTTGAATTCAGTAAAAACGTTCCATTCTCAAATTATGTGGATGTAATTGTAATTTATTATTCTAAATGGAATTTAATGTGCTTTGTTAGAAATATTTGTATAATGGATTCTTACCAAAATACTATATGTATTGTATGTATATAGAGTAATTAATTATAGTGTATTATTTCTCCTCTTCAATGAACCAACCACTCCATCATCACCGTTTCAAAACTCGAGACAAAAGAAGGCAAAGTTGATGTTGGCCACAAATCGAAAGTAAAAATGCAATATTGAATTAAATTTTGATTCGAATAGAAGCAAAATTATGGTCAAACTCTGAAGCGGTTAATTGCAACTACTGGTATATTTAAGGCGCAGTGCTTTTCTGATATTTTATTTTGTTTTGTATACAATCCTGGTTTTGAAAATAATCTGACAGCAGTAAAATTTATATTTATTGGATACCAAGATCCTCTCTGGGTCGTCGAGCCATCGAAGTAGTATAGTAATAGTAAAATTTATGAATAGGTTACCTCATACGAAAAGTAAGAAAGAGCCTAACTATAACATGATTTAGCTTCCAACAATTTTGAAATTGACGGAAATTGATTACCTAGGTATTGTATCTCTGCATAATAATATAATAAAACTGGGTTTGATCTATTGTTATTATCTAGATATGAGATAATTTAAGAAAAATATACGGTTACCTAGCTTTATAGGGCCAATAGAATTTAATTTTTTGTATGTTTTTTTCTATACAAGCATCACGCAAAAACTACGAATTAAATTGAATGCAGTTTAAACAACTGTGTTACTGAAGGTATAACTTAAAAACTGGGGCTAATTTCATCGAAATCCGCTTAGAAGATGATATATATTATCGATACTAAGTAAATTCCATACTGTCGAACTCGTGGAAAAAAATAAAATGTAGGGAAGAAAATGTCATCGCCTTAACAAATTTCATTCGCAACTAGGTATCGGAACTTTTTGCTCGAACTAAACTAAACTAAAATTGGTAAGGGTAATATCGCGCTGTGTAACTGCAAATTAGTGCAATATTCAATGTTGTTTATACTCTAACTTAGTTCGGTTACGGCAGTCGAAAGCCTAACTTTTAATCTAAGTTTTTTTACGATGTGGCTGAATTTGGTTGTAAATCGAACAGAGATTTTTTTTTTGGGATTATTCTTTTAAAATATGAGAATTTGATTAAAGGACATATATAATATTTGAATAGGCTTAAAAATATACTTTACAATCGTCATATACTTTTCGGTTACAGCGGTCGAAAGCCTAACTTTTAATCTGAGTTTTTTTACGATGTGGCTGAATTTGGTTGTAAATCGAACAGAGATTTGTGTTTTTGGATTATTCTTTTAAAATATGAGAATTTGATTAAAGGACCTATAAAATATTTAAATAGGCTTAAAAAATCACAATCGTCATATACTTAGTTGACGTCAGAAAATTACTTAAAGCTAGAGTACCGCCTCAAAAGCGCAAGTGGAGAAAAGGCGGTGCAACAAAATCCACTGCAGCATTTTCAGTTTGCAGTAATAGATGGGTTGGGTAATAATGATAATGTGACAGCATGCTCAATTTGTGGACACACGACAAATATTTTGATGCCAATACTGTGTGTAATGTGTGATAATGTTCCTGAATTAAATTTGATGAGTATCGTCATTGATTTGGTTAATATTTGTGATAGTCTCTAAATATATCGCGAATTCGAATAGTCTATAAATGAGCGATTTTCTGACAGCTAAATTAAGAAAAAAAAAATCAGTATAAAAAAGTCTCCACAGATGGCGTTTTGTGAAAGCCGAGTCGTAATGGCTGAACCTATATGTTGCGCTTTTTCTTATCAACCAGAGGCAGAAAAAATCACCTAACAGTTTGACAGTTGCACAAATCACAATATTGATACTTTTTAGATGTTTTTTATACTAAGTTTTATTTTTAAAAAATGCCAATCTCACATAGCTCGTAGAACAGATAGCCGTTGGGGCAGAAAAGAAAAGTTCTCGAGTGGCGACCACGAACCGGAAAACGTAGTGTTGGCAGGCCTCCCACTCGGTGGACCAACGACCTGGTGAAGGTTGCGGGATGCGCATGGATGCGGGCAGCGCAGGACCGGTCGTTATGGAAATCCTTGTAGGAGGCCTTTGTCCAGCAGTGGACGTCTTTCGGCTGAGAGAAGAAGAAGAATATATTATTCTGATTTCTGTGGTCTTGATATTATTATTTCAAATTCTAGGTTTATATAAGCTCAATTATGTTTAAACATACAACATGGCGACACAACGACGGAGGAAGAGTCAAGTCTTATTATTATAATTGTAGGTAGTTTTTTGACTACTTTTGGTATTTTAGACGTTTAGCTTAAGCTTTAGCTTAGACGATGAATTTATTGCATTGTAAGCATAACATGAAGTATACCCGAAAGGGGAATGAGAAAACGGTTTCTATGGTGTTGCAGACAGCCATGGGCTGCGATGACCGTTTTCGATTAGGTGTACAGCAAGCCAGTTTCTCTACTAACTAGAAAAAGAAAACCAGAATTCATTCTAAAAGAAGGACTTCTTTAAAGTCATATTGGAACTACAGACTTTAACTTTTAACCATGTAGTAATGAAACAAACAAGCACCAGGAACAAATTTAAATAAAATTTTGTAAAAGCTAATGATGATCTCGTCAAGGCTGCAACTATTTGTAGAGTTAAACATAAATATACCTATCTACTTAACCAAATAACTTATATTGATGATTATCAAAATCTCCTTTAATACTTGTGAGATATTATGAATAAAACTTATGATTGAATGTTAGCCATTCGGAATCAGTATAAACTTATGTTTTAACGACGCGGGATAGAATAGGCCCTTAGATGAATAGAGTCTAGCTTTATTCAGTAGACCAAATGTTCCGACTCATTGTATGTTGAAACCCGTATAATAAAGATGGATTATATCGGATGAATTGGAACAATGAATTTATTATATTTTAAATTGAACATCTCATTATAAATATAAAATACTAGCTTTTGCCCGCGGCTTCGCCCGCGTGAATTTCCCACGGGAACAGTGCTTTTTCCCGGGATAAAAAGTAGCCTATGTGCTATTCCAGGTCATTATCTACCTCTGTACCAAATTTCATAGAAATCCGTCCAGTAGATTTTGCGTGATTGAGTAACAAACATCCTCACAAACTCACAAACTCACAAATTCACAAACTCACATCCAAACTTTCGCATTTATAATATTAGTATGGATGTCATTGCCAATAGCCCCAGCCTATTTCCTCTAAACAACAAGAAGTATAGTCAATTTAAAATTCCTTTGTTAAAAAACATTTCTGTTTAAAATATCCTTGGCCGTCTTTGTGTTTAAATTATCTCCGCTAGATTGAACTTTACACCTTTATGAAAGAGGTAATCGCTTTTATTCTATCCAGGAAAAAAGGGGCCGTTACCTCAACGTTTAAAATTATCTACAGGGTGACAAAATTGCCGGCAAAAAGTCAGTGATCCGTTAATGAATTAACCTTTACTTGACTTACTTTGTTTAACACTCTTCTATCTATTCTTAGAAATACTAGGCAGGTTTTTAAGTTAATACTTAACATACGGCGATCAATCATGATACAATTTTTGAGATAATTTTAGGATTTAAATAAAATTATTTTATATTTTTTCTTAACTTATTAAATGACTCAAAATAAAATAAGCGCTTACCAATAAATTCAATTCAGTCAATCAAAATCATCTCCAACAATCCGTTGAATAAATCTTAGATCACCTTTTGTCACTGAAGTAATTCACCATCACTCACTGTAAAATCAAATCACAGAGTTCGATAATTCACCGTAGCGAAACTTGCGTAGCGGTTCGTAGCCGATAAACAGTTCGTAGACGTGTCTACGACGTAGCGGCGCGCATAGCACTGATATTCGCGCAGGCTCTGACTGAGTTTTGCTCCCAAATTACTAGGTACGTACTCCGCATCGGTGTGCGTTCATAAATTATGATAAACGCACCAATTTAATTATGACAGTGGGTGCGACTTTTTTATTGAGAGAATTTCGCATGATTGAACAACAATGGAACGAAATTATGATTTAGCTGGGATAAAATAATGAAAGTCGGGATCTCAGAAAATACTGCTTATTTTTCAAAGAAAAATATTTTCGTTCTTATAAAACAATGTCAATCACTACTACTGAGTTAAGCAATAGCCAAACATTGACAAACAGACAGAAATGCAATTAGGTAAGGTATAGTAATATTTTCAAACTGGTCTAGTTTTGAGCTTTTTATATTTATGCTTTTTAAATAGATTTATAAGTTTTTACAAATTCACTATTCGCAATATCAGTGTTTTCAGACTTTTCAATTTTTTATGGCTCTGGGCATGAGCATAGTAAAGAGAAACTTAAGTATTATTAGGCATTCGATTGCTTATAAATAAAAAAATCTTTAAATTTATTTCTGCATTTTGTTAATTTGTGATCTTATCTTTAGTTTCAAAGTTGAATTCAGTAAAAACGTTCCATTCTCAAATTATGTGGATGTAATTGTAATTTATTATTCTAAATGGAATTTAATGTGCTTTGTTAGAAATATTTGTATAATGGATTCTTACCAAAATACTATATGTATTGTATGTATATAGAGTAATTAATTATAGTGTATTATTTCTCCTCTTCAATGAACCAACCACTCCATCATCACCGTTTCAAAACTCGAGACAAAAGAAGGCAAAGTTGATGTTGGCCACAAATCGAAAGTAAAAATGCAATATTGAATTAAATTTTGATTCGAATAGAAGCAAAATTATGGTCAAACTCTGAAGCGGTTAATTGCAACTACTGGTATATTTAAGGCGCAGTGCTTTTCTGATATTTTATTTTGTTTTGTATACAATCCTGGTTTTGAAAATAATCTGACAGCAGTAAAATTTATATTTATTGGATACCAAGATCCTCTCTGGGTCGTCGAGCCATCGAAGTAGTATAGTAATAGTAAAATTTATGAATAGGTTACCTCATACGAAAAGTAAGAAAGAGCCTAACTATAACATGATTTAGCTTCCAACAATTTTGAAATTGACGGAAATTGATTACCTAGGTATTGTATCTCTGCATAATAATATAATAAAACTGGGTTTGATCTATTGTTATTATCTAGATATGAGATAATTTAAGAAAAATATACGGTTACCTAGCTTTATAGGGCCAATAGAATTTAATTTTTTGTATGTTTTTTTCTATACAAGCATCACGCAAAAACTACGAATTAAATTGAATGCAGTTTAAACAACTGTGTTACTGAAGGTATAACTTAAAAACTGGGGCTAATTTCATCGAAATCCGCTTAGAAGATGATATATATTATCGATACTAAGTAAATTCCATACTGTCGAACTCGTGGAAAAAAATAAAATGTAGGGAAGAAAATGTCATCGCCTTAACAAATTTCATTCGCAACTAGGTATCGGAACTTTTTGCTCGAACTAAACTAAACTAAAATTGGTAAGGGTAATATCGCGCTGTGTAACTGCAAATTAGTGCAATATTCAATGTTGTTTATACTCTAACTTAGTTCGGTTACGGCAGTCGAAAGCCTAACTTTTAATCTAAGTTTTTTTACGATGTGGCTGAATTTGGTTGTAAATCGAACAGAGATTTTTTTTTTGGGATTATTCTTTTAAAATATGAGAATTTGATTAAAGGACATATATAATATTTGAATAGGCTTAAAAATATACTTTACAATCGTCATATACTTTTCGGTTACAGCGGTCGAAAGCCTAACTTTTAATCTGAGTTTTTTTACGATGTGGCTGAATTTGGTTGTAAATCGAACAGAGATTTTTTTTTTTGGATTATTCTTTTAAAATATGAGAATTTGATTAAAGGACCTATAAAATATTTAAATAGGCTTAAAAAATCACAATCGTCATATACTTAGTTGACGTCAGAAAATTACTTAAAGCTAGAGTACCGCCTCAAAAGCGCAAGTGGAGAAAAGGCGGTGCAACAAAATCCACTGCAGCATTTTCAGTTTGCAGTAATAGATGGGTTGGGTAATAATGATAATGTGACAGCATGCTCAATTTGTGGACACACGACAAATATTTTGATGCCAATACTGTGTGTAATGTGTGATAATGTTCCTGAATTAAATTTGATGAGTATCGTCATTGATTTGGTTAATATTTGTGATAGTCTCTAAATATATCGCGAATTCGAATAGTCTATAAATGAGCGATTTTCTGACAGCTAAATTAAGAAAAAAAAATCAGTATAAAAAAGTCTCCACAGATGGCGTTTTGTGAAAGCCGAGTCGTAATGGCTGAACCTATATGTTGCGCTTTTTCTTATCAACCAGAGGCAGAAAAAATCACCTAACAGTTTGACAGTTGCACAAATCACAATATTGATACTTTTTAGATGTTTTTTATACTAAGTTTTATTTTTAAAAAATGCCAATCTCACATAGCTCGTAGAACAGATAGCCGTTGGGGCAGAAAAGAAAAGTTCTCGAGTGGCGACCACGAACCGGAAAACGTAGTGTTGGCAGGCCTCCCACTCGGTGGACCAACGACCTGGTGAAGGTTGCGGGATGCGCATGGATGCGGGCAGCGCAGGACCGGTCGTTATGGAAATCCTTGGGGGAGGCCTTTGTCCAGCAGTGGACGTCTTTCGGCTGAGAGAAGAAGAAGAATATATTATTCTGATTTCTGTGGTCTTGATATTATTATTTCAAATTCTAGGTTTATATAAGCTCAATTATGTTTAAACATACAACATGGCGACACAACGACGGAGGAAGAGTCAAGTCTTATTATTATAATTGTAGGTAGTTTTTTGACTACTTTTGGTATTTTAGACGTTTAGCTTAAGCTTTAGCTTAGACGATGAATTTATTGCATTGTAAGCATAACATGAAGTATACCCGAAAGGGGAATGAGAAAACGGTTTCTATGGTGTTGCAGACAGCCATGGGCTGCGATGACCGTTTTCGATTAGGTGTACAGCAAGCCAGTTTCTCTACTAACTAGAAAAAGAAAACCAGAATTCATTCTAAAAGAAGGACTTCTTTAAAGTCATATTGGAACTACAGACTTTAACTTTTAACCATGTAGTAATGAAACAAACAAGCACCAGGAACAAATTTAAATAAAATTTTGTAAAAGCTAATGATGATCTCGTCAAGGCTGCAACTATTTGTAGAGTTAAACATAAATATACCTATCTACTTAACCAAATAACTTATATTGATGATTATCAAAATCTCCTTTAATACTTGTGAGATATTATGAATAAAACTTATGATTGAATGTTAGCCATTCGGAATCAGTATAAACTTATGTTTTAACGACGCGGGATAGAATAGGCCCTTAGATGAATAGAGTCTAGCTTTATTCAGTAGACCAAATGTTCCGACTCATTGTATGTTGAAACCCGTATAATAAAGATGGATTATATCGGATGAATTGGAACAATGAATTTATTATATTTTAAATTGAACATCTCATTATAAATATAAAATACTAGCTTTTGCCCGCGGCTTCGCCCGCGTGAATTTCCCACGGGAACAGTGCTTTTTCCCGGGATAAAAAGTAGCCTATGTGCTATTCCAGGTCATTATCTACCTCTGTACCAAATTTCATAGAAATCCGTCCAGTAGATTTTGCGTGATTGAGTAACAAACATCCTCACAAACTCACAAACTCACAAACTCACAAACTCACAAACTCACAAACTCACATCCAAACTTTCGCATTTATAATATTAGTATGGATGTCATTGCCAATAGCCCCAGCCTATTTCCTCTAAAAAACAACAAGAAGTATAGTCAATTTAAAATTCCTTTGTTAAAAAACATTTCTGTTTAAAATATCCTTGGCCGTCTTTGTGTTTAAATTATCTCCGCTAGATTGAACTTTACACCTTTATGAAAGAGGTAATCGCTTTTATTCTATCCAGGAAAAAAGGGGGCCGTTACCTCAACGTTTAAAATTATCTACAGGGTGACAAAATTGCCGGCAAAAAGTCAGTGATCCGTTAATGAATTAACCTTTACTTGACTTACTTTGTTTAACACTCTTCTATCTATTCTTAGAAATACTAGGCAGGTTTTTAAGTTAATACTTAACATACGGCGATCAATCATGATACAATTTTTGAGATAATTTTAGGATTTAAATAAAATTATTTTATATTTTTTCTTAACTTATTAAATGACTCAAAATAAAATAAGCGCTTACCAATAAATTCAATTCAGTCAATCAAAATCATCTCCAACAATCCGTTGAATAAATCTTAGATCACCTTTTGTCACTGAAGTAATTCACCATCACTCACTGTAAAATCAAATCACAGAGTTCGATAATTCACCGTAGCGAAACTTGCGTAGCGGTTCGTAGCCGATAAACAGTTCGTAGACGTGTCTACGACGTAGCGGCGCGCATAGCACTGATATTCGCGCAGGCTCTGACTGAGTTTTGCTCCCAAATTACTAGGTACGTACTCCGCATCGGTGTGCGTTCATAAATTATGATAAACGCACCAATTTAATTATGACAGTGGGTGCGACTTTTTTATTGAGAGAATTTCGCATGATTGAACAACAATGGAACGAAATTATGATTTAGCTGGGATAAAATAATGAAAGTCGGGATCTCAGAAAAATACTGCTTATTTTTCAAAGAAAAATATTTTCGTTCTTATAAAACAATGTCAATCACTACTACTGAGTTAAGCAATAGCCAAACATTGACAAACAGACAGAAATGCAATTAGGTAAGGTATAGTAATATTTTCAAACTGGTCTAGTTTTGAGCTTTTTATATTTATGCTTTTTAAATAGATTTATAAGTTTTTACAAATTCACTATTCGCAATATCAGTGTTTTCAGACTTTTCAATTTTTTATGGCTCTGGGCATGAGCATAGTAAAGAGAAACTTAAGTATTATTAGGCATTCGATTGCTTATAAATAAAAAAATCTTTAAATTTATTTCTGCATTTTGTTAATTTGTGATCTTATCTTTAGTTTCAAAGTTGAATTCAGTAAAAACGTTCCATTCTCAAATTATGTGGATGTAATTGTAATTTATTATTCTAAATGGAATTTAATGTGCTTTGTTAGAAATATTTGTATAATGGATTCTTACCAAAATACTATATGTATTGTATGTATATAGAGTAATTAATTATAGTGTATTATTTCTCCTCTTCAATGAACCAACCACTCCATCATCACCGTTTCAAAACTCGAGACAAAAGAAGGCAAAGTTGATGTTGGCCACAAATCGAAAGTAAAAATGCAATATTGAATTAAATTTTGATTCGAATAGAAGCAAAATTATGGTCAAACTCTGAAGCGGTTAATTGCAACTACTGGTATATTTAAGGCGCAGTGCTTTTCTGATATTTTATTTTGTTTTGTATACAATCCTGGTTTTGAAAATAATCTGACAGCAGTAAAATTTATATTTATTGGATACCAAGATCCTCTCTGGGTCGTCGAGCCATCGAAGTAGTATAGTAATAGTAAAATTTATGAATAGGTTACCTCATACGAAAAGTAAGAAAGAGCCTAACTATAACATGATTTAGCTTCCAACAATTTTGAAATTGACGGAAATTGATTACCTAGGTATTGTATCTCTGCATAATAATATAATAAAACTGGGTTTGATCTATTGTTATTATCTAGATATGAGATAATTTAAGAAAAATATACGGTTACCTAGCTTTATAGGGCCAATAGAATTTAATTTTTTGTATGTTTTTTTCTATACAAGCATCACGCAAAAACTACGAATTAAATTGAATGCAGTTTAAACAACTGTGTTACTGAAGGTATAACTTAAAAACTGGGGCTAATTTCATCGAAATCCGCTTAGAAGATGATATATATTATCGATACTAAGTAAATTCCATACTGTCGAACTCGTGGAAAAAAATAAAATGTAGGGAAGAAAATGTCATCGCCTTAACAAATTTCATTCGCAACTAGGTATCGGAACTTTTTGCTCGAACTAAACTAAACTAAAATTGGTAAGGGTAATATCGCGCTGTGTAACTGCAAATTAGTGCAATATTCAATGTTGTTTATACTCTAACTTAGTTCGGTTACGGCAGTCGAAAGCCTAACTTTTAATCTAAGTTTTTTTACGATGTGGCTGAATTTGGTTGTAAATCGAACAGAGATTTTTTTTTTGGGATTATTCTTTTAAAATATGAGAATTTGATTAAAGGACATATATAATATTTGAATAGGCTTAAAAATATACTTTACAATCGTCATATACTTTTCGGTTACAGCGGTCGAAAGCCTAACTTTTAATCTGAGTTTTTTTACGATGTGGCTGAATTTGGTTGTAAATCGAACAGAGATTTTTTTTTTTGGATTATTCTTTTAAAATATGAGAATTTGATTAAAGGACCTATAAAATATTTAAATAGGCTTAAAAAATCACAATCGTCATATACTTAGTTGACGTCAGAAAATTACTTAAAGCTAGAGTACCGCCTCAAAAGCGCAAGTGGAGAAAAGGCGGTGCAACAAAATCCACTGCAGCATTTTCAGTTTGCAGTAATAGATGGGTTGGGTAATAATGATAATGTGACAGCATGCTCAATTTGTGGACACACGACAAATATTTTGATGCCAATACTGTGTGTAATGTGTGATAATGTTCCTGAATTAAATTTGATGAGTATCGTCATTGATTTGGTTAATATTTGTGATAGTCTCTAAATATATCGCGAATTCGAATAGTCTATAAATGAGCGATTTTCTGACAGCTAAATTAAGAAAAAAAAATCAGTATAAAAAAGTCTCCACAGATGGCGTTTTGTGAAAGCCGAGTCGTAATGGCTGAACCTATATGTTGCGCTTTTTCTTATCAACCAGGGGCAGAAAAAATCACCTAACAGTTTGACAGTTGCACAAATCACAATATTGATACTTTTTAGATGTTTTTTATACTAAGTTTTATTTTTAAAAAATGCCAATCTCGTAATTTTTTTCTTTTTGTATTGACTCGCCTTTTACTTAAACGCCATCTATGAAGTCATCTAGAACAATTTTTTTTTGTTTGGGTCTTGGAAAATCCCTCATTATTAGCCTCTTTAGAATTTACAGCTAAGTCCACTTCAGTATAAATCCATTGGGTGTGTTTATATACGACTGACCAAAAAAGGAGTGTTATGTTTTCAGGGTTCATGTATATGTAAATGTAAATATGTATGTAAGTTTCTTTATTACACCATAAGTCCTGAACGGCTTAACAGATTTTGATGTGAGAAGTATAGGGTATTTGACTGTTTTTGAAAACCTATCTAAAATTGTTAATTACGTTATTAGAAAACGAACGATATATATAATTTTGATTAATTTTCAGTATTTACATTTAAAATCGATGAAGAAGTTCAAAATAATCATATTACCGCTTAAAAGCCCAATACGTTACAATGTGAACCCAGTGACGTATTATAGGCACTCGTCACTAAAAGCCATTCTATTTTACGTACACTAATATCACTTCCTTGTTTTCATAACAAGATTTTCAATAAAATACGATGTAATTGAAATGTTAATGTGAGCGACAAAACTAATTAACAATGTAAGTTACTAATTAATGGCAATGGCGTAAAGGGACTAGATAGCAGTGGCGTGGGGTGAAAATATACAAAGGTGAAGCCACAGTGCAAGTCGAGTATGATAAAAGTGGCTTTAAAAAAAGTCGTTTAAAGCACATGTCACTCACACTCGGATTATAAATATATAGAAAAAAAACCGGCCAAGTGCGAGTCAAACTCGCGCACCGAGAGTTCCGTACACGCAAAGCATCTCACATTATAGCTCTAACTAAAATACCAACTAGTTTCAATAACAAACTTAACTTTGCAGTTTGATCCCTAACAGATTCACACTGAATCCAGCGCAAAAATAAGTTTGTAACACTTTTTTTAGGCTTCCAAAAACATATTTACAATTTTCAGATTTATTCCTGTATAAGTACTGTTAGACCTTACTTTTTGCCAAATTTCATAATTTTAGGTCAAGCTATGGGGTCATACCTAAATTATGAAATTTACAAAACCTATGGGGTACTTACCCCATAGATTTTGATTGCTGCCTGAAATCGCAAAATATTATCGCGTTGACGTATAATTTTGATTATTTTTTGGTGATCTTTCACCAAAAAAATAATCAACCGTGGATCCGAGTTCAATAGTAATTTTAACTTGATACCTTTATGCGTTTCATATCGCGATGAGCCATGAGAGATGTTTAATGATATATTTTTTATTTTCGAACGATTGTTTTGAGAACGAGGTTAACTCATTTAATAGGTAATCTGTAAGACAACAACCTATTTGTTGTTGTTCGACAAGAAACAAAAATAAACGTTTACCTTTACAATGAAACAATCCATTAAAACTATACAATGTACACATAACACTTGGCACGTAAAATTTCACCACTTTCGATTCTTATAAACTATATAATATACCACAATCAAGTTAATCACATATCACAACAATAGATAATTAACGTTCGCCGTGAGTGCAAAATGCAAATGCGCGCAAATCAATCAAAATAACCTTAAAACGTGCAAGACTAGGTGACATTAGACATTCGCGGATAATCGCTGTGATTGGACGAAAATTTTTCAAATGAACCAATAAGGTTTCGTTGGAGGCGATGGGCTATCGGCTTAATCGCTGGTCTATATCGACGAGTGGTTGAATATGTAGTTGTAATGTCATGGTGTGTGTGTCACCATATATTTTAATTTTACAAATTCCCAATATTATTACCGAGTTACTTACTACCGCGCCACGCGACCTGCGCTGCGATTGAGATCGTGTGTGTGGCGTTTGCGCTGTTTCGAATACATTGCGTACATTGTATCCAGCTATTGAAGAATATTTTTGCAAAGCGCGCAATATAATTATATGCGCGCAATGTAATTGTATTTCGCGCTCATATTAAAATATCTAAGTTAATGCCGTGGATCGTCGGCTTATGGTTTGTTATATGATTATAGATTTTTGTGCAAGTGTAGGCCGCAAGATTAAGCTATTATTGTTAGTCATAAAAATAATGTATATATTAGAATCTGCCAAGGGAAGCCGGTAGGAATCGTGTTGTAAGGACGCTTCCCCACTGCTAGATAGTCTTACAATTTTTCTAAAATAACGGTGCGACTTTTACAGGCGAAACGGAACATGGAATTGACACTTGACTGATTTGGGATCCTTTCATTTCTCATAAGGTTAATAATCATAATATGGTTTGTCATAAAGCCTTTCTCATAATTTTTTTATCATAATATTTTATTCAAATAATATTTATTGTAATAATATTTGTTTAGTCATAATCATAGATTGTCATACAGATATTTTTATAAAATGGTTTATCATAATGGATTTGTCATAATTGTTATTGTCATAAACATATTTTCTTTTTTATTTTGTTCATCTTTTATTTTGTTGATGACATTTGAAGACATTATGTAAAATTTGATTATACCTATTTCACATTAAGTTGACACAAACACTAGTATAGGTTAGGGTGCGGCGCGGGTGGCCCTTGGGCCACCTAAGCCGCGAACATAAACTTACAACAAAAAAACAAAAACTTAACAATTCTTACCTTTTTTTCTGAGTGCATCATACATTATGAGTTCTCTTTTCTCTGTACATTATGAGTATTACTATTATGATTAAATTATATTATGATTATTTATGTTTATGATAATTTGTATTTATTACAAAACAATTATGTTAAAAAAATTATTTACAAAATATTATTTTAATTTTAATTTATATTAAGATTATGTGAAAAAACATTATTTCGAAGTATATTATTACAAATATTTTTATGACAATCATTAGAGACCCGACTGATTTGATCACCTAAATTACGTCATTGAAAATGGCGGAGCGTTTCATATCACGTGGTCAAGGGCTTGAAATAAATTACTTTATAATTAGCTTATTAACACAATCGGTGCTTCTTTTGACATTTTAAAATATTCAAAAATTAAAGAAAAATATTGTCTTTAAGGATATTTATAGAATTAGTCATATTTTTATTACTGTCAAATACCCTATTGTTACATTCCTTGCATTTCTCGGAATGACATGTATACTACTACTGCTATGTAAGTTGTTATTTATGTTTTTTCTTTTTAAATAATTAGCTTGTTCATTAACGTATATGGTCTCACCGCGGGGAAAAATCTCCTCATTTGCTTCCATTTTCTTCCTTGGTATTTCTCTGCGACGTCGAATATCTTCTTTAATAATACGGATCATCGATGCCAGGATGTATTTATTTAGATCTTTATTAATTTAAATAATTAAGTAGGTACCTGCCATATAAATATTAAAATCCAAGGAAGTTTAATGTGAGGTTTGTTTTTGGAAATAGAAAGCACAAATGTTAATAATTAAATACCATTATATGATACAATTATTAAATGTGTAGACTCTAATAAAATTGATTTTTATAGTCATTTTTCTATACTTTTCATATAGTGTAAGAGCAGAGCGACAGAGCGTAATAAAAAAAAATCTATTTCAAGTGTGGAATGAAACTAAAATGAAAAGCTATGTCAAAGGAAATACATGTAATTAGATCACATTCTGTCTGTCGGATACTGGTAATTAAAATGAAATTCTCTCACAGCTCTACAATCTAAAATCGCTCTTATATAAACACAGCTTGAGTTCATTTCACGTTAAACAATTGTCTTGGACAAAGCGTATCCAGTGTAATTTAATTCGATTGATTAAAGTTGTAAGTAGTCTAAAGGACAACGGGTTCACGGGTTGTGCTTTTTGCATTAGTGGGGTTATATTTAATTAACCAATCATGTTGAGGATTGTATCGTGACACTGGTATTATGTGAATTTATGTTTGGATGCGTCAAACGCATACCAATTAGGAGTAAATGAATGCTTTGTATTTTATACTTAACTTAACTGTGGTTTTGTTTTTTGATGCATGAAATTTATATTGTAAAATAAATAGGATCCAATTTAATTGCCATTTTGCCTACTCCAGCTTCCATTATATCTAGAGCAGAGGTTTGATAAGTTTAATTAATAAAATATATAAGTCAGAGAAAAAAAAATATAACATTTATAGTAAATCAAATATTTACTAAAAATTATGATACTACGAAAGTCTATATACCTAATAATTTATAATTACTAAATTTTTAATTCACCTTTTAATTCTAAGCCTAATAGGCAGAGACAGAGTATTTTGCACTTTTACCTTATAACTCCCTTGTATCACCATATTATAATGAATAAATGACTATATCTCTAGATACCCTACATATCTTGATTAACATTGAGTGTATTTTCTCTGAAATAAATATTTTTAATGTTTTTTCGAGATCTTGAAAAAGCTTCGAGCAGCAAGGACTTCCGCACGCGGAACGGAAGGATATATAGGATATTGCTATATGGGAAAAAATATATCACAGCGAAAGCTTTGCGCTTTGCCCAACATTACATTACGTTACTTACAGTTTGTGCTTATAGTTCTGGCAATTCCAACTTAATTTTTCACTGTGCAAAAATATTTCGCAACTTGGTTTTTAGTGCGGAAACTAAACTGCCAAGTTTTACGAGTAGCACACGGAGTTACAGTTAATTGAACTGTTAACATGATCTTTAGTTCAAATTACTACATCTTTATTAATAGGTACATCTTTTTACACGACTGACCAAAAAAGGAGTGTTATGTTTTCAGGGTTCATGTATGTATGTATGTATGTATGTATGTATGTATGTATGTATGTATGTATGTATGTATGTAATTTCTTTATTCCACCAAATATCCTGAACGGCTTAGCACATTTTGATGAGAGAGGTATTTTTAGATTCCTTGCATTAGCCCGAATGACATAGGCTATGTGAGTTGTCAGTCGTGTTTTTTATTTTTTTAATAATTAGCTTGTTGCAAAATAGTTACCTGTGCTTTTTAACTGCTTCTAAATCATCAATCACAATGAAAAATTCTTTCATAAAAATAGACCTTCACGGCACTTGTTCACGTCAAAATAATTACAGATTGTATATAGGTACTTTCAAAGCTATAAACTACTAGCATACCCGAAACGACTACTTCTGAGAAGAAAAATGTCGAAAGAAACGCAGTCGCATATCATGCCAATTACTTATATTGATAAGTATGTAGGTATATAGAAAACAAAGTTTGTTTTCTACTCGACAAAATAAACAAATAAATTATACTTTATATTGAATCATGCGAAAACCCTACTAAATATCATCTGCTTTTTTCTGAGAATTTCTGTCGCCTTGACGCATACTAAAAACGAAAGAACAACATTTATTTTCAATGTAATCTTACCAAATAGGTTACCACGAGTGCTCATTGGTAAAAGTCATTGAGCAAAAAAGGACTTCCTAATATAATTTTAGACTGTTCCAGAAATTGTGCGTCGATGTTTTGCAACTAACAAGGTCCGGGCTCAGCGAGGTAATTGTATGACAAACGATATCCCACGCAGCGGGGCAATTTTTTATATTTACGATCATTTGCCGAGAATTAAGTGAACTAATATTAAGTGGATTTATGTATTTATGAGGTTACCACGAGTGCTCATTGGTAAAAGTAATTGAGCAAAAAAGGACTTCCTGGTAAAATCGAACAGCAAGGATTTCATTTCATGAACTGTTCAAGCAACCTTCTGGAACTCTCAGGACTTCCGTGCGCCGGAGTTTGTTTTGCTATTGCTTTATAATTTTAGACTGTTCCAGAAATTGTGCGTCGATGTTTTGCAACTAACAAGGTCCGGGCTCAGCGAGGTAATTGTATGACAAACGATATCCCACGCGGCGGGGCAATTTTTTATATTTACGATCATTTGCCGAGAATTAAGTGAACTAATATTAAGTGGATTTATGTATTTATGACGCGATAAATTGTATAGTGCTCCAAATGTAACTACGGCCGCTTTAATCAATTGTATTTTATTTAATCTTATTTATATTCGAAAGTTTAGAGTGAGTGAGTTTGCAAGGATGTTTGTTACTCAATCACGTAAAATCTACCTAACGGATTTTGATAGAATTTGAAAAGATAGAAAGATTAGTACTTACGGTTGCCGTCACGTAAAAAGGCGCTGGCGGTTAAGCTGCGCAGTAGACGACATATCGGTCTATGCGGTAAGCGGGGGTCGGGCGAGTCTCATCCGGCGCGCGCGATTGGTTCGTTAGTCGTACCCATGTGCAAATTTCATCCCCTCCTCACCCTACCAGCGGCCTTTTCACGTGATGGGAAGCATACATACAAAGTGTAACTTTTTATCCCAAAATTCCCACAGTATATAAAATACACAATCAATGTAAGAAGTGGCGCCAAATATAGTAATCTTTTCCAAAACATCAGTTTTACTGGTTAATTGATAAGTTTTGCCGTCCAGTAAATTTATCTATAGGTAAAATACTTCTACTTTCACAAGACTTAGGCAAAGCTGAAGTTTGGCAACCTCCTTATGAATAAAATGCATACGGGCAAGAATTCACGGTGAAACTTGGGTAAGAAAAACTTACCAAGTCCCCGTTAAATCGAAGTTCTGTCGCAAAGTGAATATTATAAAATAAAATCGATTTTTATTAATATATCGGCTATTGGCTTGAAATTGGTTTGTGCTTTGGGGTTATACCTATATTTCATATTTATTTATACACAAAGCACACATGTCCCTATAAATATATACACAGTACCTATTAATAACAAGGTCTTACAATTTTACAAATTCCATCTTTGCAAGGCATTACCTATTTAACAATTGACTGTTGCCCGCGATTGGAGTAGCGGAAAACAACTAATTACTAGGTACTAAATATTTTTCTATTGGTACCAAATTTCTTCAAAATCCATCCAGCCTTTAAAAGGATTTACTTTCGCATTTATAAAATTAGTATGCAACGGGTTACACATAGCACATAGGCTTTTTATCCCGAAGTTTCCACAGGAGTGAAAGCTGGTAATATACCTATTACCTATATGCCTAGTGTGCGTTTTACGGAAATTCCCAAGAGCGCCAAGTGCACCATACTCCAGAACCATGTTCTGTTTTATCACCTCATATTTATTGCGTCATAAACTCATATCGAAATATGTCATTCGCCGTAAAGTCGGCTTTAAAAGCAGGTATTTCTTCCTTCGTATTTGAACTGGCTTGCTCGACAAATCGGCGGATTGTTGAAAGGCCGTTATTTGCATTCAGGTGGAAAATATGTGGAGTTAGAAGCATATTCAGGGCTCTGATTTTGTAACTTTGTAATTTCAATATATTTTTCACTATTCGCGTTGTATCTTCAACAATTTGACACTTACGAGTACGTTTAATAGGGTTCTGTCTGTAGTAATATAAGGAACAAGCTAATTATTACAAAAAAACACGACTGACCACTCACATAGCCTATGTCATTCGGAGAAATGCAAGGAATCTAAAAACTGTATTTGTTAAATAGTTCAGGACTTATGGTGGAATAAAGAAACTTACATACATACATACATACATACCTACTTACATACATACTTACATACATACTTACATACATACATGAATCCTGAAAACATAACACTTCTTTTTTGGTGACTGTGTAAAAAGTGGTGTGGCGAATACTATACTGACAAGACTTACTTCGATGGCTCGACGACCCAAAGAGGATCTTGGCCT
This sequence comes from Ephestia elutella, assembly GCA_018467065.1. Lineage (NCBI taxonomy): Eukaryota > Metazoa > Arthropoda > Insecta > Lepidoptera > Pyralidae > Ephestia > Ephestia elutella. The sequence goes on from CM031581.1 coordinate 16,594,580, forward strand.
CCGATACCAGAAGCTTCCACTCCTTTCTGTTCTGCGCCACTTCCTGCCAGTCGGATCTTTGTTTTTGATACTGACAAGAGCACATGTAAAATAAGAAGAAGAAAGTAAATATGAAATTCTCTCTCTCAGCTAAAAGACGTCCACTGCTGGACAAAGGCCTCCCTCAAGGATTTCCACAACGACCGGTCCTGCGCTGTCCTTTTAAATATGAAATTCTACTATGATTCAATTGAAAACTAACCTATTATTATTAGGTTATAGGTTTATTATTAGGTTAAAGGTATTTTATTATTGCCACAAATCACTTGAAAGGTATTTTAAAATGAATTCATTCATTTCATATGGCCAGATAGCAACTAAGCATTTAAGTAATTTTAACATAAAATTTTATGAAATTTAGAATCTGAAAACTTTTTTGCAAGCTCAACTTGGTTTGAATATCTTCGCTCGCTCGCGCTCCGATTCGCTGAACTTTTTCAAAGAGCGTCATTTGCATCAAAACTGAGTCGACACGGAAATATGTGAAAAGAGTGCTGACTCGCAAAACTATAGATTTTACAATATGTTCTTTTTATAGAGAATTCATTTGAAGATAATGCTGGTTAGAACCTTACCAATATTTAAATACCTACGAAGGTTTGATTCTGTATTTTTTTTTGTTTTGCTTATAGGTCCCACTGCAGAGCAAAATAATAATATGAAGGATTAAAGGTTCACTTAATTATATAGGTAGGTATGCACTTCATTGCATTAAAATGTATTACTAGTACTAAAAATCATAAACCAGACATATATCTAAACTAGCCTTGCCCGCGGCTCCACCCGCGGTTTAAAGTATTTCTCGTGTATATTTCATACAAACGTTTACCCCCAATTTGAGCTCATTAGGAATTGATTTTTGAAAAAAAATTGTTTGACCTCGGGTCTATAATTATATTCATACCAAATTTCGTAAAAATCGGTTTAGCTGTGAAAGCATTACAGACTGACAGACTTTCGCATTTATAATATTAAGTGTAGATAGCAATTTTTAAATCTATAGAAATAAACTGTACAAATAATTGTTTCGACGAAGGATGTAACTTGCAAGCAATACTTTAAAACAGGTATTTCAAACTTTAGCCACACTTTATCTTTAAAATGTTTTCAAATAAACACTACCCTTTCATCCAACAATAACTCAAGGTATAAAGCCTTAAATACACGAAGGCAATAACTTCTGACCATTATGACTGACCAGGCTCAGTCAGGCTCAGTTAGGCTCAGCTGAGCTCTACTCAGATCACATTCAATCCAACCAAGCTTTAATAAACGGGATACAGGGTACTGCAGTTTATGGTAACTTTACATTGGTCGGGTTGATGGTGCTTTTTTGATGTCATTTTTAGTGAGGGTTTTTAAAAATAAATTTTCGATAAATTTACTAAGGAGCATAAAAGAAGACCATATAAATCCTATATAGTCGTATCCCTCATTGCTGAAGGTCGTCGTTAATGGTTTACAATTTCCACGTTCATTTCACACACTGGCTGCTGCTTACAATGTTTATTTTAGCAGAAGCAAGTAACAATGTGTCTTAATAATCTATATAAACTACCATACATGAGTCAGATTGGTGTACAAACTTATGTTGTAAAACCTTTTAGAAACAGGCGGGCGCCCCCGTAACCACTAGATCACTATGCGCTACGTGCTGCCATATGTAGAGGGCCAGTGTATTTTCCTTTAGACTCGCCAAGTGTGAATCTTGTCTAGCGATCGTGTAAAGTGTCGTTAATGCTCCTCGTATGTCGAGTGTCTTTTTATCCCCAGTTTTAGAGGATCAACTTGATTTAGTATTTGAAAACGTTTTATATTTCTAAAGACTTTATGACTTTATAAGTAAAATGGGCAATTTTGAAACAAATAAATTAAAAGCATGAATATTGATGATATGAGCAAGCAACAAAAATAATCTGACTGTAAGTGTTGTACGTTTTTGAAATATAGACATTTTTCATGCTCATATAAGAGTTAAATTCGCTTCGCACAGAATTTTAAATAATAATGCAAATATAATTCTCGCCTTTTGTATAGAAATATCAGCCGCTCTTTAAAAACAAATGATTTAACAAATCCATTACATTGGCTATACGTTTGTTAAAATTATTTTGATTAATAATACATACATAACTTCTTCCATCATAAAAGGACGAAAGATAAATCAATACTCTATTAAATTTCAGCTTTCTCTTAGAAGTAATTATTTTGAGACAAAGTCAAAATTGCCAATAAATAACCAACAAGACTCTCCCGTGTTTAACGGTTACTTGGAAATTGAGATTATTTACTAAAGATTTATGTTACTTTAACAAAAAAAGTAAGCCGTCACAAACAAGTGTAGGGACTCAACGAAAATTAAAATTCAAACGAAAATTCAATTTTGATGTGAATGAGCTAAGGAACTTGGGTCCTATGCAGCGGACGGCAAAAAAATAAAGCGTCTATTCTATCCTTAAACTTATATGCTTTCCTATTTCTGTGATGGAGAAAGTCGCTGATTATATAAAAAAAATTCTACAAGTTCGTCAAACATCAAACCTAAAGCGTCACCAACTTCCCCAGTGAAAGCTTACCACTAAAATAGTACTCAGGACCTAAGTACGTGTGTTTTGAGTCACAAGTTTATAAACGCTGAATAACTAAAAGTCCCTGAAAGTGCTTTCCGCTGAACTTTTGAGTGCACAGTTTGGCAATGTGCCTACCTTGCACTACTTTCCTTGAAATTCCAATGCGATGTTTCTTTAACTACTTATTCTGAATTGTTTGCGATAAACTTTTGTTTATGCATTTGTGAGCAAAACTTTTTATTGTGAGAATTAAATTGGCTGTTTAATTTTTGTTTATAAAACAGCGATAATTATTAAAGTAAGAGCCGATTTTGACCCGTGAACTATTATAATTGTTACAATAACTTTTTGACGACCTCCGTGGCCTAACGGTCATCACGCCGGACTATGGAAGTAATAAGTACGTGTGCTTATTACTTCCATGCGCCGGACTGCCATGCTACACCGGATGTCCCGGGTTCAATCCCCGGTCGGGTCAACATGGAAAATTAACTTTTTGAGATTAACCTGGGTCTTGGATTTTTTGGAGTTTATCTATATATGTATTTGTTATAAAATATAGTATCGTTGAGTTAGTATTCCATAACACAACTCCCGAACTTACTTTAGGGCTAACTCAGTCTGTATGAGTTGTCCATATATATTTATTTATAACTTTCAATGAGTAACTTCTATACTGGTATGTTGGCGAAGAAATAACTCAAAATATGCCAGCTACTTCCCTTACCACGCAAATTATCAAAATCAATCAAGGGATGGGCTTAAAAACTTGGGATTCCTAACATAGGCGATGTGGCAACCTGTCACTATATCTGAATCTCTATTCAACCAATAACTACTATCCAGTTAAATGTGGTCTTCAAGTCTCACGACTCTTGGCTCTGTCTACTGTGGAATGATAAATTGAGTGTAATAAAATAAATGAAAGGTCATTAACCCTAATTAATTTGTTTGACGCCAAATTGTGAAGTTAACAATCTTCTTTTGGCAATTAAAAAGTCTGAAAGAAATGAGATGGATGATAAAGAAAAAGAAATGCTGAATTGTAAGCAATTAGTAGGGTTGTATTGTCATAGATATAAAGATAATGGAATCTATAAGGATTTTCTAAAATTTTATGTAAAATACCTACTATTGATAGAAATATGTCTGTCTATCTATTTTTTCAGGTACTCATATGTTTGGTACATTTGCGAGGATATAAACTATCTAGTGTTCTAAAATTCTCACAGAATCAAAACCACGGATCACAGCTAATTTAGAAAATATATCTGGCATTTAAAAAAACACTGTCTTCTTCTTCTTTGTCCTAGCCTTTTCCCATTATTTGGGGTTGGCTTTCCTCGTTCTGCGGTGGCGCCAGGATAGTCAAAAGACAGACAAAACATTAAAAAAACAGGACATTTAAAAAATACTGTAAATTAAAAAACTTACATGACTCGAAGGAACATAAAATTGGTTCTAAAACATCCAACGTAAGCCCTTGTGCCGTGAAACTTGTAGCAATAAACTTGATGGTAAGACTTCACATGCCAGTAAGATGGGAAACAGTGTATAAATGCGAATAAAGTTGGCACCCATTTGTAAGTCACTGAAAATTGATGCGACGTGACTATATAAAAAAAAAAAAAACATTTACTTCACAGGTAGGTAGGAGTTACTCTTAGTTTATCTCAGTTATTGATAGATAGGTACTGATTTACTATATAGATCTTTGAGTATATAATCACTTATCTTTAAATAGTTATTTTTTTAATTAATTTAATACAATATTAAAATACAGCAATGTTGTTTTATGTACGATGCCACATAATCTCTTCCGAGATTTTCCGGGCCTCGGAAGTTGCCATCAAAACACATCAAAATAAATATCTAATATAAATTGAATACAAATAATTCGTAGAGCCGCAATCGGAACGCGATAAACAGTGACCCGCCACAACCCGCCCGATGCATTCAAAGCAAGTATGAAGATATCTACCTTGCCTCCATCATGTGTTTATCTTTAACAATTATAAAGAACAACTATCTTGTAGATGTTTTTTTTTTTTATTTATTATCATTTAAATTATACATACAAAATAGACATATTATGCATCATACTAAAACCACGGAGGTTTGTTATTGCTAATGCAAAATTCTACATCTAAGGTCTTAAATTTAAATTCTAAGTAATTACAATATTGAAGTTTATCTAGATGGATACAATTGGATGTTATTAGGTTATGGTAATAGAATGATGTCACCCAATTTATAGGCTCTTTTAGATTTCAAACATCTTCGACAATTCGTCGTCATAGCAATTAAGTACCTACTGCTAATTTTACGCATTATTTACCTACTTTGGAAAGCGAAGAGTCAATTATAATAACATAATTTTATACTTAAGTACATGTTTTTAATTAATTTACTTTCCATTATAAAAGCTTTTAATGGATTTTAACAAAAGCTTTAAAATCAATTTCGCTGGTTTAAAATTTAATAGCAGAAATTACTTTTTCATTGAAAGCGTACAGCTGAACAAAGAGGATCAAATAGCATAGTAAATAATATTATTTAAAATTTAAACTCCTGTATTTTTGACAAAAGTTGGAATTAATTAGAAAAATAACTAGTTCTTGTATGTTATTTTATGTAAATGGTGCAATAAACTGTTGATCTATATATCTATCTATAACTAGCTAGATGTAGAAACGTAAAATTTGGCAGAGAGGTTCTTTCTGAATCGTAACTCTAAGAAAATCTTCTTCTTCTTCTTCTTTTGCACCTTAATTAATCTTCTGCAGGACATAAGCCTCCTCTAATGCACGCCAAGCTTCTCGGTCTTGTGCAATTCTTTTCCATAATGGGGCTCCAACTAAGGCGATGTCATCACTCCAACGGGCAGCTGGTTTGCCTTGTTTTCTGCGTCCCATCCACGGTCTCCAGTTCAGTAACTAAGATAATAGTTCTGAAAATTCCACTCATAATGGGTAAAACGAAATTCACGCGAGCAAATCCATAGGCAATTGCTGGTATTTACATCAAAAGCCACAAACAACAGGCACTCTATAATAAAAACACGAGCATTACTCCCAAAATTTACACAGTTATCAAGTGAATCTATGCTCGCGAATGCTCCATAAACATCGCGAGGATAACTGTTTGTTCTCCTTGTAACTGCGATGGAAATTCCGCACAATATTTTAGTTTAAATATTAGTGATTACGAGATTACGTAATTACTTACTACTGACGATACTACGATCTTGGCCTCCGACACGAGATGACGTCATTATTTGCGGCCTTGCACCAGCTCTCGCTAGTTGCAACTCGCGATTACTAGCTGGTGATTACGTAATTACTCCCAACATATCATAGCGCCGCGTGAACCCCATGAATTCGAATACAAGTAGGTATGCGCTATGGCAAAACCCCCCACGGATAAAAACCTTGAGGGAGGCCTTTGTCCAGCAGTGGACGTCTTTAGGCTGAGAGAGAGAGGTATGCGTTACTAATTATTATTGCTCTCATGTTTTTGCTATGGCGTGGCTTTGGCTCCAAAACTAATGAAAATTAACCGTGTATTGTTGAGGCTCGAGCAAAAACTATTTAGAAGCTTCAACATTGCAGTACAATTTAATTGCTGTATAAAAGTTGAATTGCTGTAGGTATTTGTACACTCAATTTTTAACGAGGGTGGTATATTTATATGTTTGTTTGAAAGCGCTTCTCTAGAAATATCGTTCTGATTGGAAAAAATCTTTCCTGTAAATGAAAACCATATTCTTGAGACAGGCTATGTTATCCGGAATCTCGATATTCATATTCGATTTATTAACACGAGAAGCGGAAAGCTATGCAACATAGCTAGTATAAAATACAGCAGAAATCATTTTTATATATCAGAATTTAGCTTAACAGCGTTTGATGTCACAGTCTTGAAATGTCATAGTCTGTCATGGTCTTCATGTTGTATTATATTACAAGCCGCGCTCCGGGGCTTCGCTCCTGTGAGAATTTCGGGATAAAAACTACCCTATGTGCTATTCCCGGTATTTTTCTATTCCGATACTAAATTTCATCGAAATCAGTCCAGTACATTTTGCGTGATTGAGTAACAAACATCCTCAAAAACTCACAAACTCACGAAGTCACAAACTTACACCCAAACTTTCGCATTTATAATATTAGTAGAATTCAGATTTCTGTGGTTGGTACAGTGGGGAACAAACAAATGAACTCAACCGTGTAATTATGCTTATTGCGCCTCGCAAATGAGGGAACGCAGTGGAGGTATAATATCGTAAAAACACACGACTTCAAGTGGTTTCGTAATATCAAAATACGCTATGGAAATAAGAGATAAGGTTCCCTTTGAAATGTAAGCGATGATTTTGAGTGCTACAATAGATATCATTTTCATTTCGATAAATCTTACTGAAATGATAAATGCGAAGTTTTTGATGTTGATTTGTTACTCAATCACGCTAAAACTAGATGGATGGTACACGGGTAGAAAATACGAAGAATAGCGCATAGGGTACTTTTTAACCCGAAATTCTAACATGAGTGAAGCTCCGGGGCGCAGCTAGTTTAATAAGAAAGTTCAAAGTCAAAAGTCAAAGTCAATTGATTTTATTTATATAGGCTTAAAAATAGCACTTATAAATCGTCAAAATCTTGTTTTTTAGTTAGTTGACGTCATAAAATTACTTAAAGCTAAGGTTACCACCGCCTCCAAAGCGCAAGTGGAGAAGAGGCGGTGCAACAAACTCCACTGCTGCATTTTCTCCAAAGACGTCATTTTACAACATATGTCTTACAATTAGTTAATGTTAATTATTATAGTACATAAGGTACTTTTTATTCCGAAATTCTCACAGGATCAGAGCCCCGGGACGCAGCTAGTTAAAAAATAAGGTTCCTTTAGCTAAAATATGTTGTAGAAGATATCTTTTGATAATTCTACGTAGAGATATTGTTTCTTAGTATTTCACCGACCTGAAAATAGAAAAGATGTAGTTTAAATCAGTTAGTAGGCCAGTTTTTACCCGCGTTGGGAATTGAACTCAGTAACTCCAGATGGCCAACGAGCATCAAAGAGAATGTAATCACTACGTTATAAGAGACGGGACTCCCATACAAAAAAGTGTCCGATACAAATGGCAAAACGGAGGTACCGATAGAGCGAGGAACTGCAGGTACGATTGAGATGGAAATAGTCGGCCATCAAAACGCTACTCTATTTCATAGATCAGTTTTTCCTTTGAAGTTGCGACCACCTGACGAGCATTTTGCCGCTATCCGAAGATCGTCATTAAAGCCAGAGAGTGATAAATATAGGAAGTATATTAGATGGTCGATTCTCAAATCTTTCGCCCTTCTTCTCCAGTGTTTATGAAGTGTAGTTACGATTACGACCCTAACCCGGGTAACTCAGGCCTAACGTTTCATATACTTAGACCATAAATTGTTGCCAGCCGGCCGCCTTGGTAGTATTTTCTTCAGTTGCTCTTCCTCCTTAGTCGTATTTCTCATGACTGAGGGTGTTATTATATGGAATGAAACATACATAACTATTTTAGTTGCTAAGTTTACTTTTCGACGTCTATGAAGTAACTGACGAAAGGGACCTTTGTACTTAGTTTTACTATATTTTATGATTCCTATCTATGTATTTGTCGTGTACCAAAATAAAAAGAGGGGGGTTTATGACAAAAGCCCTCTCTATTTCTCTCCTTCTATTCTGCACGGACGAAGTCGCGTACAAATTTAAATTCGTCTTTCGTTAAATTTTAAATGATTGTTTATGCTTTTGACATGCTTATTATTGGAAATATTTGAACGTTGGTATTTCATTGTGAATGTTCTTGTCAGAAAAGCATAATTAGTTGAGTTATTCCCGTTTGACCCCCCAAACTGATCCACTGCCGATTACTATTACTAGTATTTTTAATTCCATTCTGTGTAATATAAATAATAATAATTAATAATTTACCTTTTCGATTTGATCCTCCCATAATACTTTTTTTCTCATTTTTCTTTCGCTGGTCTAATGGAAGAAATTTCTATAGAAATAAGTAGTACCTTTGTACTTAATTTTACTATATTTTATGTTTTCTATCTATGTATTTGTTGTGTAAAAAAATAATAACTAATATTATAACTATTATAATATTAAAACTGTTGACATATTCGAGTGTTTTAATTTATAAATATTTGTGTCTATACTATTGCATTGGATGTAAATCTGTAAAATAGAATAAGAATTGGATAATATTAAATAAATAAATAAAATAATAAATAAATAGTACCTAGGTATAGGACAGGAATAGAAAGTATTTCAAAATGTAACTAGGTATTCCTCCAGTTTAAAAGGTTCTAAAGAGAATAACTCAGTTTTACCGGTGAAAAAAAGTGATAGGTTCAATATGATAAATTGTAGGTATATCATCACTAGCCGCGCCCCGGGGTTATCGATCTCGAAAGGGAATTTCGGGATAAAAAGTATCCTATGTTCTATTATATAAATTTCATCAACTGAAGCCAATCTTCCAGTAGATTTTGCGTACACATTGGAAGTAACAAACATCCTCACAATCACTCACATCCAAACTTTCGCATTTATAATATTAGTAGGATTCCATGTAATAGGTACCTAAATGATACAGCAACAACATAGAAACATAATCTGTTCGTCTGGATTTAACTAACATAGTTCACAGCCAAGTTAGCATACTATGTTAAATTAATTGAATTGCACAGATGCGCACCTAATATAGTAATGGCTGTTATGTGTATGTAACAGTGCTTTGTACCAGGTAATTTTGTATAGTGTAGTGTTTGAGAACTCCCCTAAATTGAGTTCCTAATGAATATAATAAACGAATGTTATAAAGTAGCTTTTGTCCGTGCGTTTTACTATGTTAATATCGCAGGTTCTAAGCTGAGTAATAAGATGAAATTGGTATCAGATTTTAAGTGTGTTATAAAATAGGTAAAAATGTTGTTGTTGACAGTTTTGTTTTGAAGTGCTATCAGAACTTATCTTGCTTCCATGCATGCTGGTCTGGGAGCGAAGAAAAAACATAGAATGTGCCAGCTGCTTCTCTTCCCGCGCAGATTGTAAAAGCCAATCGAGGGAAATGGCTTTAAACTGGGAATTCCTCCACTCATAGGCGATGGGCTAGCAACCTATCACTATACCTAAATCTCCATTCCATCAGAGAGCCCACTATTCAGCTAAGCGTGGCCTTCGAGTCTTCCGACTCTTGGGTTTGTCTACCCCGTAAGGGATAAAGACGTGATTCTATGTATGTATGTATGCTATCAGAACGCTAATTCTTTTTCATGACCAGAACATAAAGAAAACATATAACCAAATAGTTTTATAACAAAGGGAGTCCTTCAGAATTCATTTTTGCATGATGCGTGTGCAAAATACAGACTGACAAACGTTCTAATAAATCATTTTCTATTGGCCCTATAAAGCTTTTTTACACGACTAACCAAAGAAGGAGTGTTATATTTTCAGGGTATGTAAGTTTCTTTATTCCACCATAAGTCCTGAACGGCTCAACAGATTTTGATGTGAGAGGTATTTTTAGATTCCTTGCATTCCTTCGAGTGACATAAGCTATGCCAAAGCCAAAACGGATGGATGAATTTCGATGAAGTATCGTACAAAAAATTGCTATAACATATTAAGAATCCGTATTAAGAATGGGAGCCTGGCTTCGAACTACAGAGACCTCCATTCCACCCGCAGTTAGCACTTTGAAAATTCAGAAGATCTGTAAAAAATATATTATTTATGTACTAAGAATCTCCCAGCGCATTAAAGACTAACTGAACAAGATATTTCTGTTTATTTCTCAATCTTCGCGCTGCCAGTTTTTGACAACTTTTCCTTTTGTACTGAGTTCGCTTTGTCAATTTTATTGCTGGAGTTAATGGTCCGTGCCCCTGGCGCCTGGGCGTTATTCATTGAGGTCAAGACAGGGATGGGTAACTTGATCTTACAGCAGTTAGTGGAATTGTTTATTTAGAGACACATGTGGAAGTTTGGACGACGGTCAAAGGTGTCCTCTTTTGGGACTGACATGTTAATGTTTCAGATTAATTCTGTAAAAGGCGGAAGTGAGGTCTTCATTTGCGGACCTTGTTAGTAACTTTGACCTACTAAAAATACCCTTATTGTATTGTTGATGTTTGTTACTCAAACTCGCAAAATCGACTTCAAAGATTTCATTGCAATTGGGGTAGAAATATATCTGGAATAGCACATAATTATTTTTATCAGTCATTAGTACCCGGGACAAAGTTTGCCACCGTATTACCCGAAATGAAATAGGTAATTTTTCTTCAACATTGGACGTACAATGTACACTATGTATAGTCAGATGCAGTAACCTAACCCCTATCTCACCGAATCCTATCACAGAGGGTCAGGTTTATCTGCAGCTCACTGTACAACATAGCTGACGTCAATAAATTTACTTAAATCTATGTTTATTACCTGGATTTGATTTAAGGCCATGTCGCACACATTCGAAAAAATTGTAATTTTTCATGAAGAAATTTTCCTAATTAGAGTTTAATTACAAAGTGGAAAAAAATTACAGGATATAGATTATGATGTTTATTAAGGTTTCAATCGTGTACTTTTTAATAAAAATACATATTTTCGGCTAAAGACACCGAAAATTTAGAAAAAATCAGGTTTCAAGTCATGGAACTTACAATTTTCAGCGATAACATATTTATATTTTTATATAATTAGTTAATATATATACTAAATTAAAGTTTTAAACGAGCACTTTTGTTTTTAGATTAATATTTTTAAAGATATTTGAGAAATAGTTGCTAAATCGTTACAAAATCTGTTCGATCCTGCCAACGAAAGTAGAACATTGTGTTGTGCAAAAAACTATCTTATTGCAACGCGCACACGGCGCGGTAAGCGAATATGAATTTTGTTTTTTGCAGCTCAGGTTGGACCTCGTCTTATGACAATTTTGCTTAAAGTTCTACAAAATGATAACCAGATCATTGTATCCCGCATTAGCTTTCCGTCTGCATACTCTAGCTGAGCGCAGAAACTTGCAAAGTTTCTGCATTGCCGAGTACGGAATAGCGCGTCAAGCATTATGAACTGACTATGTATACCTACCACAGATCTAGCTGTAAGTATATAGAGGAGTTGTACAATGTGGAGATTGACGAAAGCTAATAATATTTATAAAAAACTAGCCGCGCCCCGGGGCTTCGCTCCCGTGGGAATTTCGGGATAAAAAGTACCCTATGTGCTATTCCCGGTATTTTTCTACCCGTATACTAAATTTCATCGAAATCCGTCCGATTTTGCGTGATTGAGTAACAAACATTCTCATAAACTCACAAACTCACATCCAAACTTTCGCATTTATAATATTATTATTGGGATTATTGGGATTAGGATAGGATAAAATTAATAAACATATAGATTTTTTGCCAGTCAACTAGAGTAAAATAAAAACAAAACTTCGCACATAAAAGATACTCAAGAGAAATATTCATACTAGATGCGCTTTTGTGAAAATTTCAGTATACTGTGTGCTTTTCTTGATTATAGTAGTATAGGTATACTTACTAAATTTTATCGAAATCCATCCAGTACATTTTGCGTGATTGAGAAATATCCATTCATCCAAACTTTCGCATTTATATGGAACTAGCTTTCGCCCGCGGCTTCGCCCGCGTGAATTTCCCACGGGCACAGTGCTTTTTCCCGGGATGAAAGGTACCCTATGTCCTTCTCAGTACTTCCAGCTATGTGTGTGTATGCGAAATTTCAGGAAGATTGGTTCAGTAGATAAAGCGTGAAGAGGTATCAAACAAACAAACCAACAAACAAACAAACTCACTTTCGGATTTATAATATTAGTTAGGATTAGATGTTGCCCGCGGATTCGCTCGCGTGAATTTCTCACGGGAACAGTGCTTTTTCCAGGGATAAAAGGCACCCTATATCCTTCTCCGTACTTCCAGCTATGTGTATGCGAAATTTCAGGTAGATTGGTTAAGTAGATAGAGCGTGAAGAGGTAACAAACAAACAAACAAACAAACTAACCAACAAACCAACAAACCAACAAACAAACAAACAAATTCACTTTCGCATTTATAATATTAGTTAGGGTTAGGATTAGTTAGGATTAGGATATTTGATTTCCTTAAGTCAGTTATTTTCACGTAAAGGTTTATAAACAAATAACATAAACCTCCATATTAAGACAAGCAACTAGCAAGGAAGCTGCAAGTTTTCGAACTTTATTTAAGTTAAATTTGCAGCGCGAACAGCGATGATGAGTTTATAATCCAGTACAACTTGCAACACAAACATTTCCACAGTCACTTAATTGGTCTTAATGGAGACTAGTCTATTTGCGCTTCTTCCTCACCTGAAGTTGTTTCATTCTCATTCTAATTCTCTTCTTCTTTTGTGCTTTTTAGGGTTCCGTACCTCAAATGGCAAAAACGGAACCCTTATTAGATCACTTTGTTGTCCGTCTGTCTGTCAAACTTTTTTTTCTCAGGAACGCTTAAGGGCTCTCAGTAAGTGAAAACGGCAATATTGGCTGTTTTCTATAAGCTGCTGTTTAAAGAATTGAAGAGTTTTCGCCCTGAAATTTCTGATATGTATTGTAGAACGTATGTTTAAAGGGAGGTGTGCAGAGCAACTACGCTCTGCTGCCAGAAAATGTGCGCAGAGCGAATCCGGACAAACGAAGCGGCGGGAAGAATCCTGTACCGGAACTTCACCGGGAAAAAACCACCGGTAAAAAATAAGTACCGGAAGAAATCTCCACGCGGCACCACGTTTGCCCGACTAAAACCTAAATAACTTAACGCAGTCTGCTACCACCGTAGCTTATGAAGGGAGCTACAGGGCCCTATATGATAACCTAACCTATAAATTAATTACACTTAAAAAACACTTACCAAGCTAAATCTTCTTTCTCTTCGGATCCAAACTTGAGTATCTTCGGGAAGGGGGAATTCCTAATCACCCTACCTAACCCTTGAGATCTCAATTCCCCAGGACAAATAAATAGATTTCTTCCCGAAATCGGCTCGGCAACAGGTAGATGTGAGCGAGCAGCCACGCGTCACATCCCACAGGAGAAAGTCACAATGACGGGTACACAAACACAAAGTTCAATAGTTATTTAACAAACAGGAAATTCACAAATACAACTCAAGTTAATTAGCAATCAAAGAACGCGGGCCCTCTCGCGTATTAAAAATCAAACCGATATCGCATAGCAATGGCGACCGTCCGCGAGCCATTCGCACGAGCAAAGTGAAAACCCCGAACGCCCTCTGGCGGCAGCAATGCGAAACGCCCGCGTTTAGTTTTACCCAATATATTACAAACATCCCCCCGTCCCGGTCTGAGAAGCAGACCGCTAGCTTACTCTACGGGAAGGCGGGCGAGAGAGGTCACACCTCTCCTTAAAATCGAACCGTCGACCAACACCTCAGCCACACGCGGAGTGCCATCTCCGCCAAGAATCAAACGTAATATGCGAGCTCGTCGCCAAAGCAATGAGGGCAAATTTGCCTCTTTTAACAATACTAAATCACCCTCCCTGGGAGGCTCAGTCCTGTCTGTCCACTTCACTCTTTGCTGCAGCAAATGCAAATATTCAAGCGACCAGCGACGCCAAAAGTCCTGGCTCATTTGCTGCAACATTTGAAAACGCGACAACCGATATACGCGTTCGTCCTTCCACGGGTATTCGGGCAGGGCATTCAAAGGCCCTCCCACCAAAAAATGACCAGGGGTGAGAGCTTCCAAGTCATTTGGATCTGGAGATAGCGGACAGAGAGGACGAGAGTTGAGGACCGCCTCAACTTTACAAAACACTGTGGCCAGCTCTTCAAAAGTTAGAGCCGTTTCTCCGATAATGCGGCGGAGGTGGGTCTTTGCGGATTTCACAGCCGCTTCAAAAATCCCTCCCCAATGGGGGCAACTTGGGGGACTAAACTTCCAGGTTATTCCCCTTTGAGCAGCAATTTGACTTAAACTAGTACAATTCTTATCAATAAACACAGAAACATCCTTAAGATAATTTACAGTTCCCTTATAGTTTGTGCCATTATCAGACCTAATAAGGGAAGGTAGACCTCGACGCGAAACAAAGCGATCCAACGCGGCGACGAAGGCCTCCGTAGTCAGAGCCGATACCACCTCCAAATGGACAGCCTTGGTGGCCAAACAAACAAATACACACAAATAGCCCTTCACAATACTGGCATTACGAAAGGGAGAAGCCTTGATCGAAAAGGGACCGGCAAAATCGGTTCCAACGCCGTCAAACGGTCTCGACGGTCGGATTCGATCAGCGGGCAAATCACCCATCTGTGGTTGCATCGTGGATGCCTTCAACCTATAACATGCAATACATCGAAACAGGACACTACGGATTGCTCTTCGGGCTGACAAAATCCAAAACTCGCGTTGCAAAATAGCCAACAAAGCATTGCACCCAGCATGGGCGTTACGAATGTGTCGATCAGACACCAAAAGCTGCACCAAGGGTCCGCCCTTGGGCAACAACAGAGGATGGCGAGTCTCATATGGAAGATCCGCCTTCCGGAGCCTGCCTCCAACCCGAAGAAGCCCATCCGAGTCGATGTACGGGTTCAAACGAGCGACCGCGCCCTTCAACTTAGCGCGTCCGTCGCGCAAGATACGAAGCTCTGACTCAAACCGTCCGGTCTGCACGACACGGACCCAATGCAACAATGCGCTCCGGCGCTCTTCTGCACCTGCAATCGGCTCCAACCGCTTTGCCTGTGGGTTTCTACAATTATGTATGAAACGCTTAATCCAACTGGTGACACCCAGAAGCTTATCCAAGCTGCTATACCGAGCAAGTAGCCAATCCGGCTCCGACGTCGTCTCAGCGACTACAGCATGTACACGGAGCCCAGTCAAACTCAAAGAAGTAACATCTGTCTGACAGACAGGCCAAGAAGTTTCTGATCCCATCAGCCACTCTGGACCCCACCAGAGCGGGTGTGACACCAATTCTGGTGCCGTACAACCTCGGGAAGCACAGTCCGCTGGGTTAAGCTCTCCCGGCACATGTCTCCATGTTATATCAATTCCGATATTCTGGATTTGGGAAACCCGATTTCCCACAAAAACCTCCAAGGTATGTGGGGCCGCGCGCAACCATGCAAGCGCGACCTGGCTATCCGACCAGGCGAAGATGTCTCGTATCTCGACCGTGGCCGCCAGCTCACTGGCAACGTGATGCAACAATTTAGAGAGAAGGTGAGCTCCACTCAACTCAAGCTTGGGGATAGTCAGCCTAGTCCTGATGGGGGCGACCTTGCTCTTCCCTAACAAAAGCGAGACATTGACCCGGCCATCGGCGTCAACTGTCCGCATATAGACTGACGCGGCGTAGCCTCGCTCCGACGCGTCACAAAAGCCATGCAGGCTGGCTCGATATTTCCCGGGGGGCAATATTCGACGAGGCAAGGCAATCCGATTGACTTCCTTGATCGATGAAAACAACTCGAGCCAATCATCCAATGGAGAGCCAAACAGCGGCTCGTCCCACGAGACGCCCAAAGTCCAAAGTCTCTGAAGAAGACACTTTGCAGAGAATATCACTGGACTGATCCAACCGCTTGGATCAAACATACGGGCTATTACGGACAACACCGTTCTCTTAGTCCAGACCTTTGGTATTTCCAAGTCCACTTGGAATGTGAAGATATCGGTTAGCGGCTGGTACTGCATGCCCAGCACCGCTATCCTGTTGGGATCATCCACATCCTCAAACAGGTGAGGGTTCTGTTGGTGATCCTCCGGGATCCCTTCTAGAACTTTAGGCTCATTAGACAACCACTTACGTAGCTCGTAGCCACCTGTCTTCAATATTTCAATCAATTCATCCCGCAGTAGGAGGGCCTCCTCAATACTTTGGGCTCCGGTGCACACGTCATCAACATACAAGTCACGTGACAGCACGGAAGCCCCACGGGGAAAGCGGATCCGTTCCCGCTCTGCCAATTCAAGCAATGATCTGATGGCGATATAGGGACTAGATTTCAAACCATAGGTGTTTGTATTGAGTTCATACACCGTCACAGGATCCTCAGGGCGCTCACGCCAGAGTATCAACTGGAATCGCCTGTCCTCAGGATGTATGACTGTCTGGCGGAACATCATCCGGATGTCCGCGCCAAAAACCACTTGATGTCTTCTAAAGTTCAAGATGATGTCAATTATGTCCCTATGCAATTTGGGACCCGAATGCAAACACAGATTCAACGAAACCCCGTTCGAAGTGGGTGCGGACCCATCGAAGACGGTCCGCAACTTGCCCGTTGAGGCCTTCACCACCGCGTGGTGGGGCAAAAAATAATGCTCAGTTGAGCTCCAATCAACTCGAGCCGGAGACATGTGACCCAAATCCTCGTACTCGCGCATAAATTCAATATATTTATCGCGAAGTACGTGGTCACGCTGCATACGTCGCTCCATGGACAGCAGTCGTTTCTCCGCAAGCGCCCTACTTTGCCCTAGGCTAGGACGAGAGGCAACAAAAGGTAACCTAGTTACAAACCGACCGGAGGGCAACCTCTCCGTGGTCGATCGAAAAAGGGCTTCGCACTCAGCGTGTTCCGGATCCATCCTGGAACTCATAGGTGGCTCCTCCACCTCCCAAAACCTTTGCATGGTCTTGGCCAAGGACGCTGATGCGACGACCGGTGGCTCCTCCACGGTGCTATTATCAAACACAGGGCCCATCAGGGCGAAACCAAAAATCGTAGACACTGCCATCAGTGAAGACGAACCCAGAGCCTTCTGTGTACCCAACAAAATCCAGCCCAATACGTCCGAGCCCAGGAGCAAGTCCACTGGGCCGGGATGAAAGACAAAGGGGTCGGCCAAATCCAGACCCGAAACCAAAGACAACACACCCGGCGGTATGTCTGTCGAGGGGTGCCAACCCGCAATGGTATCCATTACCATAGCCGAAGTCGTGATCCTCATTGTGGAGGACTTCAGCGAAGAAAAGGTGACAAGTGTCTGGCCCGTCAGACACTTCACTTGTATGCCACCAACTCCAAGAAGTGGCACAGGCGAGTCTTCCACGACTAAACCTAACTGGCGTGCCACTCGAGTGGTAACCAAACTGCTTTGAGCCCCTGAGTCCAACAGAGCTCTCAAATTAATGGCTTCCCCCACGACCCCATACGCGGACCACCGCGGTAGGGAGCAGAACCGTCCGCGGCTCTGTCCCAGCAAGGGAGCAAGCTAGTTACGGGCTCCCCACTCTCTCCAAACCAGGGGCGCGCCACTGACCCGGATAATATGGCGGGCGAGTGCACATCCCCATCTGAGGGGGCATAACCCGCGGCCCGGCCATACCTATGGTACGGCGGGTGGTACTCCAGCCGTGGGTACTCGTGCAGCGGTGGAGAAAACCGCTGCGGCTGCATGTGTTGGGCATTGGTAACCCGCGTGGAGGGGGGTGTCCCCACTCTCACGTCCGATCTAGGGCCCCCGCCCATGGGGGCCCTATCCGGGGCCTGGCCAGTCACATACTGGCCACGACCTTGGGGCGCGTGGTCCCGGTCCGCCAAGACCCGCGCCGGTACGCGACCCCCTCCCGAGGGGGTGCGACGAGCGAAGCCGCGTCCTCCTTCGGATGGTGGAGGGCTTCGCGCAGGAGCGCCCCCGCCCATAGGGGACCCCTGCCTCAACCACCGGGGGCCATCCCCGTTTCGGTTCATGCAGAGCATCACGTGGTGCAGCCCACGGCATGCACTGCATGGTATGGCATTGGGACAGTCACGTGCATAGTGACCGCCCAAACAATAAAAGCAAAGTTCATGCCGCTTTGCCATGCGGCGCCGATCTTGTACTGGCAGTCTCTGCCAGTCCCTGCATTGTAGCAGGCTGTGGCCCATCCGGCCACATTGCAGGCAGTCCGCGTCCCTCGCGACTGCTGCCGTGTGCGCAACCCGCACACCAGCTCCACGCGGTGGCGGTTGCCGTCCCTGTTGGGGCCTACGTTCAGGCGCTCTGGATGGCGCTGAGTCCGTCATGGTATTCTCAGCCGCCCGTGCCTCAAACTCCAAAAACTTCACCAAGTCAGTGAATGTTGGTAGGGTGGTGCTATCCCGTTCCGCATTCTCGCGCTCAAATCGCGAGCGGATGTCATTGGGCAATTTGCCCAATACAATGTGCACCAACAAAAAGACCATTGGTCCACCGGCAGCCCCAGTGTGCGGAGCGCGTTACAGGCCACTGTAACGGGCGTGAGCAACTGCAGGCGCAACTGTGCCCTGTTGGCCACCTTGGGCAGGGCCATCAACTGTGCGGCGTGCGCATCCGCTAACAAACGTAAGTTTTGGTAGCGGGAGTTCAATAACTCCCAAGCCGTATCGTACTGGTCGTCCTCCACCCGGAGGTGCTGGATGAGCGACCGCGCTTCATCCTCAAGAGTGGAGAGGAGGTAGGCCATCTTCTGGGCCTTCGACAAATCCTGTCGGGCTACGACCAGGGACTCAAACATATTTTTATATGCTACCCACTCCTCCATCCTACCCCCAAAGTGGGACAGCTGAAGGGTGGGGAGCCGACCAGTAACCGCTGGTCCTTCCTGTCTAACAGGTGTGCGAGGGGCTGGTCCGCCAGCCTGTCTCGCCCTTATTGCGGTCACCGCCTCCGCGATATCATCGTGCAGACTCAGGATCTGGTCCATGTCCGCCATGTGACCTGCGTAGGCCTCCGGGGTAAGATCGGCTTCGGTAAGCGCCGCCATGGCCGCTTCCGCGCTAATCAATCGTGAGTGGAGGTGATCCGCTCTTAGCAGTATGGCGCCCTCCCTGTCCTTCCGGGACAGGAGTCCTCCGGCCGTCACAAACCATCTCAATTCGTTGGCGAGTGTCGCCCTAGCATTGGAGGCCTTCGCCATCGCGTCAAGTCACAAACAAAAAAATAACAAAAGGTAAATAAAAAACAACAAAATCAAGCAACTACACGAAGAACCGCGGTAGGTATGAGAATGGCACAAACCCGGAACGCACGGTACAAACCGCAAACAAATACAAAAAAGGTTACAAATATTCTTATACAAACAAACTAAGAAAAATCTAATAATTTTTACAAACAATTAATTATTTTTTACAAACGAACAAATAGAGGGTAGATAAACTACGCTCTGCTACCAGAAAATGTGCAGAGCAACTACGCTCTGCTGCCAGAAAATGTGCGCAGAGCGAATCCGGACAAACGAAGCGGCGGGAAGAATCCTGTACCGGAACTTCACCGGGAAAAAACCACCGGTAAAAAATAAGTACCGGGAAGAAATCTCCACGCGGCACCACGTTTGCCCGACTAAAACCTAAATAACTTAACGCAGTCTGCTACCACCGTAGCTTATGAAGGGAGCTACAGGGCCCTATATGATAACCTAACCTATAAATTAATTACACTTAAAAAACACTTACCAAGCTAAATCTTCTTTCTCTTCGGATCCAAACTTGAGTATCTTCGGGAAGGGGGAATTCCTAATCACCCTACCTAACCCTTGAGATCTCAATTCCCCAGGACAAATAAATAGATTTCTTCCCGAAATCGGCTCGGCAACAGGTAGATGTGAGCGAGCAGCCACGCGTCACATCCCACAGGAGAAAGTCACAATGACGGGTACACAAACACAAAGTTCAATAGTTATTTAACAAACAGGAAATTCACAAATACAACTCAAGTTAATTAGCAATCAAAGAACGCGGGCCCTCTCGCGTATTAAAAATCAAACCGATATCGCATAGCAATGGCGACCGTCCGCGAGCCATTCGCACGAGCAAAGTGAAAACCCCGAACGCCCTCTGGCGGCAGCAATGCGAAACGCCCGCGTTTAGTTTTACCCAATATATTACAAACAGGAGGACTGTTTCCAAACCACGATGGGAAAAATTTTGCTCGATAGAAAAAAATCCTGAAGTTGCCTCTAAAATTTCATATGAATACAGATAACATCCGTGTTTTATAATAAAAAATGTTTTAAAATCACCAACACAAAGGTATTTTACCTTTTCGATTTCGTGACTGATTTAAATTTTTGAAAAACTAAACATTTCTATTAACTTTTTGATAAAAATGTGAATGGCGCGCAACCGGGACGTCCCCTCCCCCCGCCTCAGCCGCTTCATATGAATTTTCGCTGACCGCCTAACCCCCCTTAAAGGTAATCAGTTGAAATTAATATCAATACACGGTCACTTTCAGCAGAAAAATAATCAAAATTATACGTCAACGCGATCAGGCGATTTTTTGCACATTTTGCAATTTTAGACGGGATGAAAACCTACGGGGTACTTCCCGTTGACATAAAAATTATGAAAATTGGCAAAAAATTGTAAATATGTTGTTAGAAGTCTAAAAAAAGTGTTACAAACTTATGTTTGCGCTTGAACTATGAATCCTAGGAATCGAGTTTGATTCGCACTAAGGTTTTTTGTTACACTACCTGCGCTCTATCTAACTAGAGGAGTTCGAATGTGCAGTAGTGCGATAGTGGTGGTTAAGAACTACCACAATAATGTACCACGGGATGGGTGACCGAAACATTATTATCTCGGCCTCCGTGCTTCGGAAGTCACGTTAAACCGTTGTTGGTCACGGGCTGTAATTTGTTATACACCAATCCACATAAACACGCACTAAAAAAAATACTTACTTATACACAACCAAACTTTCATCAACTCATAACACAAAAAGTGACTACATCTTTTTGCAATATGTAACCAAACCCAGTTGGCTAATAACAGTTATTTTTTTGTTAAAATAAAGTTAACTATATTAGTGTTTTGACAAACTTTGGTTATTCCTTAGCATTTTTTTGATGGCACGTGGTTTGTCATGGCCCACCCTTCATCCATCGATAAAGAAGGCATCGATAAAGAAAACCTATGTTGGTGGTGATCCCACATAAAAAGCGAGATGAGATATGAAAAAGTCATAAGCATTACGTCGCAAATATGTTTTGGCGAAACTAATCCGCAGTCAAGCACACATTACATGTTATACACGTGATCACAGGCTTAACAAGTTCTCCATGAGATCGATCGGGCGCCATGTGCATATGGCACCTGAATGAGGGTCAAAAGGGATAAACAACATACATTATACAACTTATATGAGACTTCAAACTTCATATACTACGAGCTCAAATCTGTATTGAGAGACTACGATTAAGCATGTACATTTAAAACTTACCAAGCCTGAGTTTTGTGTCAAGACGAATCATTAATTCATACATACATAGAATCAGAACTTTAACCCTTACGGGGTAGACAAAGCCAAGAGTTGTGAGACTCGAAGGCCACGCTTAGCTGAATAAACGCTGATTTAAACATCATGTAAGCACATTTTTGTGTATTGAATTGGTCCAACTACCGATTAACTAATTTGAAAAGCTTTTCTTTGCAACAGAGACTATACTGCTCGAGATAATGTCACGATACGATTTTAATAATAAATACATCACATCTAAATTTCTTAATTTTAGAATTATTGTGTAATAAAAAAAGAGAGCAGTCATCTATATCTATCTATCTGTGTGATTTGTCCGTATATATTTATTTATTTATTTATTTATATAATAAAACAGTAAAAATATTTTGTCTGTACATTTAGTATTTTTGACTAAAATGGATAGAGGGACACTTAAAAAGAACAATATATTTTGGAATTTCTTATCTGTCTGTCTGTATGTATGTATGTACGGATTTCAATAAAACTTTTTTTGTTGTATAGCTATTAAGCCTGGGCAACATATAGGCTATAATTGATTTTGAAAACTGGAACACCTGATGAAGAACCATAGCAGAACAGCTAAACTATAAGAAATATGGATATGGTGCCATAACAAAAGTCGTTCAACCTGATGAGCATTTTCTGCTGACGTATAAAAATTGAAGATCTGGAACATCTGATGAAGAACTGCAAGAGACCAGCTACACTATAACATATATGGAAATGGCGCCTTAGCAAAACTTGATTCATCTGATGAACATTTTCTGTAGACGTATAAAAATCGAAGATCCGAAACATCTGAAACAGTTTGGAACACAAAAAGACTTTTCGTCTAAGCGAAACTCACGCGGGCGAAGCCGCGGGCAACAGCTAGTTTAAAATAATGATTTTGATACGGATACTCACGCGTCTTGTTAGCCGGGAATCATTATGACTATTTCTCACGTTAGTTTTAATCAAATTAGCAGTCATTTACCTAATAAGCTGTTTAACTTCATTATATTAGTAAAGATTAATGATGAAATGTTACTAAATTCATACAGTTTTCATAGAAATAAAAGATAAAACATACGAAATGGGACAAGATGAATTATTTCAATTCTTTCTTGGCTACTTACACAAAACTGGCGATATCATTACTCAAAGTACCCCAACATTAAATTATTTAAAATCAGATATGAACTGAGTTGAAATATTTGGCATCATATGAAAATCTCGCGCAATGAGGACGTACATTAGTTTGAATAATGCATCCAGAGAAGAAAGATACGCTTTTGTCTGAAATAAGGAATGATGTCGTTGAATTTTTAGTTTACAATGGAGTCGGGGAGCTCAGCGTATGGTGGTTATCTTGGCAATAATGCAACATGAGAATAAAACAAACAAACTTTGGTTTGGTACAAAAATTAAAGGCGGAGCGGAAGTCATACGTACTCTATCTTTTTCTATGTGATTTTAAACTTGCTATCAGTCAAGCCACGCTAAGCTTTAATACATTGTCATCACACCAAAATAAATAAAATAAATAGTAAAAGTTTGTGCCTTCACACGGTTAGCATGCCATGTTGAGGATAGTACCTACTTAACTGGGATTACGCCAAAAATTTGAGTAAATAAAGATTTCAGATTACTTAGATTATCAAGGTCTTAAATTAACAACTTTTGGATTATTCTTAAATTAACCCTTTTGGATTATCAGTTTCTCTGTTCAGTTCCTCAAGAAAACCAACAGGATTGGTAGGTACTAATGGTACCCTTGTAGACTTTAAAAGGATTCTTCATCTAAGTCAAAAGTGTAACAAGATTTGGGTAGGGTTTTAAGTAGGTAAGTTATTTTCACGACTACATAAAAATAGTGTAATGTTTTTAGGGTTTATGTCTTTGTAAGTTATATAGTTAGTGGATGGTGATATAAAGTAAGTTACTTTAAATTATCATTCACTAACTATATGAGGTTTTGTTAGAATCATTACGATAATGGTACCCGGACAATAAATATTTCTGAATATTTTACTCAAACGCTTCTTCTTTTCCCTTGGACTCCAAACAAATGCATTGTTATCAATGTATTCAAATGAAATCCTTGTACCGTTATGGAAGAGTAATCATTAGGGCCAAAAAGGAAGGAGCTCGTACTGCGAATATGTCGTTCAAATGAAATTTTTATGCCAAGTATGCACGTCGATGTTCGTTCCTCTGTAACTCCAACGTATTGTGTAAATTATTGTTTTGAATCTAGGGCAAGAACATTTTTGGACTTTTTATACCTAGATGAATTTGGAAACAAATATCAATAATAAATGTATAAATTTTTGATAAACTGCACTGATAACTGGGTTACTTTTTGAACCAAATATCCAATTTAGTGTACTTATTCCATCTTTACATACAAAGTCTAATTTAAACGAATAGCTTTTATTTGAATTTGCGACTTGAATTTGGGAATTGAATTTATATGAAAAAAGGAATAATGTATCTATTGATATTTTAGGAAAGATAACTGCATCATATGCCGTTAAATTAATTTCCTTTCATTATCTCGAAATTAGGTTAAGATGAGAAGATTTGAAGTCCCAAGAAAATCATAAAACGGAATTCATTCACATAAAAATACGAACTTTGCACTTTTTCGATACCGAAATAAAACGAAACGACTCCCAAAGAAAAATAACTCTTTTCTATTTCACAGAAAGCTCTTAAGAACAGCGAGCGTAAAAAAGTATACAGTTTACTTGGTATCTCGGACACTGGGATTTGATAGATGATAGGAAATAGCCCTCTTTGTCTTACCGCGTTGGGTTTTTGCGTCTCTCTTCGGGAAATGATTTATTGATTCGTTACTTTGCTTTCTTTAAATCTTTTTGGAAATATTCTGTGATATGTGAGAGGAGATGTGGTTTGCACCCGCCTGCAATAGTGGTGGTTAAGCAATTTTGGCTAAGGTCGCCGCGGAATGAGTCACCAAAAATTAATTTTCTCGGATTCCTTGCAATCCTTTAAGCGATCGTCTTTTTTATAATGATTATTAGCTTTTGATAGTAGATTTTTTGGCATGCATGTCAGTTTTCTCCCCTTTTACGTGCTCACACATGCTTAAATGAAAAATCTGTTTACATCATTTCAAATTTCTGTTTTCAGCGCTCTCTGGTTCTGCGTTTATAATTGTGTATGACTCAGTCAGTCAAGCTTCCTCTTTAACATACCTACATATAGATAATTCCAGTTCTTAGTGACGATTCATAAAATAAAAAAAAAACAATCTAGAAATATTTAACACAAAATAAACTGCAACATGACTTTAGTTGTGTTTTCATTTTTCATTTAAATTTAAGAACATTGTTCTTGTCGGTCCTCTCAAGAAGCCAGACGGAAGTTGGAGAGTCCGGAAAAATTCCGAAATAGAGGAGCTGGTGAAAGAGCCGAACATACTGGGCGTGATAAAATCACAGCGACTGCGCTGGCTTGGTCATATCAAGAGAATGAAGGAGGATCGTGGCGTCAATTCAGCCTACCTGGGAAAAGTGTCAGGCAGGCGCCCAGTCGGGCGCCCCAGATATCGCTGGAGAGACACTGTGGAGGCTGATCTGCGTGAGCTGGGAGCGGTCAACTGGCAAGCCACCGCGCAAAATAGGAGTCTATGGCGCTCTCTCGTATCGGAGGCCAAGATCCACTTTGGGGTCACTGAGCCAGCGGAGTAAGTAAGTAAGTTCTTGTCGTTGGAGTTTTTTCCATCTCTCCCTATCCTCAGCCATCGTTTTGACCTCCTTGTACGACACAACTTTTGCCTTCTCCTTTATTTGGTCTCTGTAAGCCCTTCTTGGCTTTCCTCTTCCTCTTCTTGCTTCTATTGTCTCTTCTATCAGATTAGTTAGTTAGATTTAGTTGTGTTATGTTGGCCATAATAATGATCTCTCTCAGCCGAAAGACATCCATTGCTGGACAAAGGCCTCCCCCAGGGATTTCCACAACGACTGGTCCTGCGCTGCCCACATTCATGCGCAACCCGCCCGCGACCTTAACCAGGTCGTCGGTCCACCGAGTGGGAGGCCTGCCAACACTACGTTTTCCGGTTCGTGGTCGCCACTCGAGAACATTTCTGCCCCAACGGCTATTTAATGATCATAATAATGATAAGTTAACAAATTACAAAGTTGGTATAGCTTGGTCCTGAACCTATTAGCAAGTTGATAAGACTTAACCGCTTCGCTCCGGGACTAAAATAAATTTCCCCTATGGCCTTAAGTATTTTCCGATAGTGACTTCGACGAATGTCAGTTCGGGAAAGTAATGCGCTTGGAATTTGAATTCGATTTCAAGGATGTTTGTCTCTTAAAATAATGTGTACTTAAAGTTACACTTATTTAAACAAAACAATATCTACTTATTACTTAAAGTTGGCACATTCTTTAATAATTTTGTAGACAAAAAAAAACGAAGGATCTACTATATAAAATGTGTATTAGGAACTATATTTCTAAGATTAGATTAGACTAACTTCAACATATCTGAAAAAACTAATTAACAAAAACTGTTTAGCTATTATGAATATAGCATAACTTTGTTTACTCGTAGTCAAAGTCAGTCTAAATGCAAGCAATATGATTGAGTTACATCAAATAAAACGAGTTAGGCTATTTAAGTTGTGTTACCCTTTTCAAAACTGTTATGTAAATGGTTATCAATTAGCGATCTGGTTGTTCCCAACAAAAATATATAGATTATTTATAAATAAACATACTGTTCTTAATTTTTTACACGACTGTTTTGTCGCAAGCAACATAATTGTTTTACGATAGTCGCAGCATAAAGCATTTGTTATTAACAGCAATTTAGAAGTTATTATTTACTCAAACAAAATGTTGTGGATAACGAAACGTTTTGTTATTGTTACCGCTCCCGCGCCGACCAGCCATTTTTTCGTGAATCCGTCGTGAGTGAAGTTTTCATCAAGAACTCAAGCGTTTATTAAAACTAAGTAACTCACTAAAGTAAATATATCAACACCGGATAGTTTATTTAGTTCCCATTTTTTGTTTTTGTTAACTGAAAGAGTTGCAAAATATAAACGCACGGAGAATACGGACATGGAGCCAGTTTCATGGGTAAAAATTAAAGGTACGCTGTATAAACGCGGATGATTCTTATTCGTGATATTGGTGAGGACTACAATAATTTTAGTGACTTTATTTTTATGAGTGTTAGTAAAGTTATAATGTACCTATAACGAAAACAAAATTATTTTTAAATGTACACTTTTGGCAACGGTTGATTTTAATTATCATTTGAATTGTTTTCAAGTAGAATATCCAGAAGTATTAAGCACATTACATGTGTTTTATGAGTCTTTATTGTCGCATGTATCTAATCACGTCAGTATTGCTCATAATGGTAATTTGTACGTAACACAGCGAGTGCAGTTGTAATAACCTACCCAAAATATTTCGAATGTACACTGCTGCTGTCAAAGTATGATTATGGCTTTAATTAGTATATAATAAAACTAATTTTATTAATGACATCCAATTGTTTTAATTATAATTAACCAAAGTTATTATAAAAACCAGTTTCATCAGTAATTTTATTCGTATCATTCTTTAGTTAATATAGGTACAAGTTACGAGTGCGTTAGTAAATTGTACTACAGTTTAAACTTGCTTGACTGCCTTACGATCTCTTTAAAATAATTTATTAAATATCAACTTCTGGTGTTTTCCTAGGATTTGAATGACCACGGAGTTGCAGTTCATAATAACTTTGGTTAAAATTTGAACCCTTAATTCACCTATAGTAACATAACAGTGTGGTTAAAAATAACAAAAGAGTTAAGTTATATATAACACCTCCGTGTGACTCTGTTTACACAAAAGATTGGTTACTAATAAATGACCCGCTTAAGCTAATAACAACTAAATACTATTGGTTACTAGTAAATAGTAAATAAGCAGTATTTAACCAAACTGTTTGACAATGAATATCAAACGAAGTAGTCTATTACGAATAAAACTATTTTGTTGCTAGCAACTTTCAATTGACTTGAATAATACAAAATAGTTTTGTTATATGCTACAAATACAGTTGGTAAATATTAAATAAAGAAGTTGTGTTAATAAATTACATAATTGGGTTTGGTTACTGGTAGCAATAATTATGTTGTCACTATTTTTAGGTTACCAGTAGCATAATTTTATGTATTCTATAGCAAAACAGTTTTTTCAGTTTGATAGGAAAGTAGTAGTTTGTAGCTTTGAGACATAATATATTATGATAAAATAAATAGTTTTCGACGTTAAAAGAGCTTTCTTTGAAGGCCAAGTTTCAATAAAAAAATTGACTTTGACTTTGAAACTGTTTTTTTTTAATTGGTATTATGTTATAGGCATTGGCGTCCCTGAAACTACAACCCTGCGAAAAAAAACCGTTTTAATATGATATTACTTATGTACCTAATTAAAATATACACTCCAAAATTTCCATATAAGCGGAACTCAGAGTCAGTGTACTAATAATTAAAATCGTAGAAATATTTGCAGAATAGATGAAGTACTGCCATCTATATGCTAGACTTTGAATCAAAACGCGTTATGGTTCGCCTGTTATCCAACCGAGCGAGGATGGCGCTAGCTACGCAATTCATAGCCTTACCTACCTACTAGTGTTTTCTCTGGGCGAAAACCTTTTTATAACAATTTTTTTTAAATATATAACTTGGAGATAAGAAGAGCGGAGTCACCTGGCATCTTTTTTGCTGCATTTTTAATCTTTTGATGCTGCTCCAACAACTAGAATCCATTATGTAAACCGTATCCAATTCTTCCAAGTGATGGGTCAAAAGAAACTAAACATGCTGCAACAAAGAATTTAAATAAAAATAAAATTTCTTTATTTGCAGGCAAAAAAAACCATAATAATAATAAATTACACATTTTACAATTTCTTTGACGAAATTAGAGAATAGGCTTAATAAAGGCTGAAAAGTATAAGTGTGAGAGCGAATAGGCTGTTTTTGGGTAAGCTCGCTACACCGTAGACCTCATGTTTTCGGGCAAGATTGTGGTCAAGAGCAAACCCATCTTTTATTAAAAAAACACGGGAGCGGAAAATACAGGACGCCACAGTTACAAACTGTCCCATATATTCAAAATTGTACTATTAAAAATTTCCCCTTTACCCTAAACATATAAACATCGTAAGACTACATCCAACAAATATTCCAAAATCAGCATCATAATATTGATGTCCCTTGGAGGCAGTTTTTGTGTACAGTCAACAGTCAAGTTGCCCTGCATGGAGCTCTATGCAGAGGTAATACAGACGAGTTTGCAATGAATGTTGGTAGGTTGATGTGCTGATGTCTGTACACAAATATTTGCCAACGTAAGACGATAATCCGTGAGTCATAGGTACTGATCCTTTGAGGCTTAGGAATATTTTAGTGGGAGACCCATAAAATATTTTGTTGCTTGTTGCTACGCCTTCGGAGGTCGCCCTCGTACGACATTTGGGTTAAAAAGAAGTAATATTTGGGTTAAAAAGAAGTACTGTTAAATGTAGTCTTTATTAACCATGATTAGAACGTAACTTTGTACGAAATCCTTGTTTATTGTGTTTCTTCTGACATATCAATGGAATTGCATTCAACGATCTGTTTTTCAATCTTAAAAATATAACTGCGACCACTATATACTAATGCCTTTTTATTTTTTTTTAATTAAATCTCAATATACGAGTATATTTTTTTAATCATGCCACATAGGTACTGTTGATGTTGAAATTGCTCACAGCGACAAGGCCGCCTTTTGCGCATCTTCCGAAAGGAAATTTTTTTCTTTTTTATTTAATTTTAAGTTACTTTATGTATCTGTACCATTGTGTATTACTTGTGTGCAAATAAAGTGTTATTGTTGTTGTTATATTTAATAAAATAAAATAAAATAAAAATAGAAATCATTGGTGAAAGCCGCATAAAAATCGTTTCTATAGAAGCGACGAGAGAAGCGAGGGATATTTTTAACCGACTTCATATAGATAAATTAAGTTTAATAGTATCACTTTACATAAAAAATCCACAGACCCTGCAGTTCCCGCAATCTTCAGAGGCATTTAAAATGAATTTAAGAATAAAACAAATTTTGCGATTAGAATTTTGATTTTTTTAACATTTATACATATAACAAAAATCTTGTTACATAGTTTGATGAAGCCCTGAATGAAATACAATAAGAAGTCAAATAAGAAATTACAATAAGTGCCTTGACTCGAAGTTTACAAATCAAAATCTAGAGGTTTTCTTATGCCACTGAAACATGCAGAATCCTTGTCAGTTAAAGGTTCGGTCATCGACGATGGCGAATTTCATGAAAGACCATTTTTTGGACCATTCAACAAAAAATCTGACATGTTCTGTTATTTTCACCGATTTCAACCGTTAAATAAATTCAAAAATTTCCTTCAGTATAGGATCCACAATTAAATTTTGAACCTGGGGACACTTGTTCCATGGCATAATCTCAATTATCCTCGGAGATATAGCGAAAATAGTGTATGGGTCGAAAAGGATTTGATAGACATTTTCAATGTCAAAAAAATCCGTTTAAGTATAAGAAAAATAATGAAAGTCCAAATAACTCCGTCATCCGAACAAAATCATGCGTTCACAAATACAATATCATTTCGTATTTATGTTACACATTTACGACAAATTTTACAACCTCATCAAATATCGAGCACCTGCGCCTGTATGTTTATTGAAAATTGGGCATAACTCATAAACACGAAATTTGGGTGAAATGTCGCCGTAAATATTTGTAGGTAAAATCCATTTATTCTTACCAGTCCTTTCATGTAAACAATCTTCACAGTACTTTTTATTGAATTTTGTTTAAAATAAATCAAATATTAGTTCAAACCTAAACATTCTAAAGTAAAACATTTATTAACCACGAAAGTAATTTCCTAAAAAGTCTGTTTTAATTTATATTGTTGTAAAATCATAAAAAGACATGGTAAGATTGTTTACATGATAGGACTGGTAAGAATAAATGGAGTTTATGTAAGAGTTTGCAGTTCAGTGAGCATTCAAACATACATATATTTATTGGTTAGCACGATCCGTTGAATTAATTACCTTTTATATAATTACTCTTTCAAACATTATGTTGGCTTCAGTCTTATTTAATTATGTCTTCCTTTCTTACAAGTAAATGTGAAATTGATTTCATTTTAAGATTTTTATTTTACGTCATAAATATAATTCTATCCTAACTAATATTATAAATGCGAAAGTGAGTTTGTTTATTTATTTGTTTGTTTTGTCGTGTATAAAAAATAAAAAAAATAAAAAGTGTATTGTTGGGCGGTGTGCGCAGGGGTCTTCAGCTATTTGAAGCGAAGACGGGCAAGATCCCTGCGCAGTGCGATTATGCACGAACAATTACTTTAGAGAGAGCCGGATGTAATGCTCAGGATAGAGCCTCGCACTTTTGAAGTACAAGGACCTCTTGTCTAGTAAGCCTTAGGTCCTGGGAGTCATGGGCAGGGTGATATCATTAATACAATATGGTTGGGATAGAATATAGCATTTTATTCCATAAACACACTAGCCGCTGAGGGCGGGCACATGTTATACTAATACCAAAATCTGATAATTCTTTGCCGCAATTAAAAGTTAAAATTAACATAAACCAAATATAGGGTACCTGGCCAGGTCCGTACACAAACGTCCGTGCGCACTTAGAACGTCGTTCCGTTCACCGTTATGATCCGTTGGGGTCGAGCACTGGCACTGGTCACGACATCAAAGAGGCACGGCGCTCCTGCGACGCTCCGTTGTATGCGAGATAGTAGACGCTGGCTGGACCTTCCGAGGTTTGCGCTGAGTCACTACAAGGACATCGGATCGGGGGCGGCGATGTGGCCTTTGGAAATAAGGTTAGGATCCGTGTGTTGCACTTCGGGGTCGCCGACGACGGGGCCTGCGCCGTGGCATGCGGTCCACGGTCCGGGGAAACCGCACCCTCCGGTGATGGGAGGACACTCCAGGAAGCGCCAATTCATATAGCCGGGCGGGCACGTGGATATCAACAGCTCATGTTCCTGACAACTTCGTGGCGGCAAATATCCCCTGTGTCCTTGCGCGTATCGCGGATTTTAAAGCTAAAGGTTAAACTAAAGTCCCATGACGGGGTGCCGAGGGCGGCGAAAGTGAAAAAAACCCCAAAAAATTAATAATCGCTCAAGCCATGTTACATGTCGTAGCGGCCACCCAGGAAGAGAAAGCTCCCTCCACTCGATTTGACATTCCGCCTCGTCGCGCTCCATTTTCGCTTAATTCGGACGCACGTCAAACCAACTTTTAAATATTCTTTAAAAGAACTAATGTTTAAATAAGGTATTTATTCGTTGAATATTATAATAATCTAAGTCGACGATATTAAAGGAGAATAATCAAAATTCTACAACAATCCAGCCATGATTTCTTATTTGTTTATGATAAGAAAGGTTGGTTAGGAACTGATACGGAACGTGTGTCACCAGCTGTCAATGTCAGACGTCCAACTCTGCAGATTTTGTTGACAGTCTAATTTAATCATAGAATGTTTTGTTATGAATGTTTAATTTTCGATATAATTCCGTAAGTACACAAAATCGCGTCGAGTTATTGCTACCCATGGTTTCGGCGTGACTCAGAGAACGTTTTGATGTGCGGGTCTCCCTGTCTTCCTATCAAGTATTGTAAAAACAACATATGAAATTTGTGTACCGGTGTTTCACTTTCCAATTCAATTTGTCTGGAAACTAATGGATTTGAATGCCTGCTATTGTGATGCGTCGAGAGCCTATCATGCAGGTAATACGCCACAGGAATAATATCCCAATATATCAACTATTTCACCCAAAATATGATATGCAAGGTTAACCAGTTAGAAGTTCAAAATAATTCTGTAGTTATCACTACAATACCCCCCTTTTCGGCAAAGAGGTTAAGTCGTACTTAGCCGAAACAGCCGGGGTAACCGGAGAAAACATTCACCTATCCTACGGCGATATATTTCTAAATATAAAACTATCAGCTATATATGAAACTAACTCATGCTATTTCATATATTAAACTAAAATGTATGTTCTAGAGTTCTAAAACTAACTCAATTTATGTTGAGTGTCAGGAATACAGCGTCTGGCCAGACCGCTGCAATTCCCCTGCCTTAAAAAAATCATACTTGGATTTCTAATGAGATAATCGCAAGTAGCATACTAATAATAAAGAATTATCTAAAGTAATATAGTTCTTACTTATGTATATTAAGAAAAACTATTTGAGATTTAATTAAAATATATGTAATCTAGCATTCCTACATAATTTACTAGTTAGTAATTAAATTGTAAACCTAATGAAGTCTTTAAACTAATGGAGAGCTCTCACATAAATTAAAATTTAAAATGTATAGCCGTTGGGCTGACATTGTATAAGGAAAAAAACTTATTTTCCTTTTTTTCTCAAAAATTAAGGAGTATTAATCCATATCCTTATATTTACTCTGGCGCCTAGAGTGTGTAGTTACAAAAGAAATTGGTTTTCATGAAAACGCTTGACAAAAAAAATTTCACATGTGAGTCATGTCATATGTGAAAAATGAGACCTCTGATTGGTTGTACCAATCCAAAATAACCAAGTTCAAAATAAGAAAGTTGCTAGCTAGGGGACACACCTTGTGAGACTTTTATTATGTCCTTGACATGATATTTTCCAACTTTACCGGTTTCTATCTCCTGAAGGTCGTAAACAACATCCGAATGCTTCCTGACAACTTTACATCACAAAGCGCGGTGCTAGTTTAGCGGAGAAGAAGTGAGCTGAACGACTGGTCATTTGAAGGTATTAACGAATTTGGAATGCCGCCTCTTTTTCGGCAACATGCCATCCGTCATTATCTCCCGACCTTTAGCTAACAAAATGGTGTGCCCGGTGGCAACATTAATAATGCTATTCAAAGATAGCTACCACTAAATAAATCAAAAAAAACATTTCAGTACTTTATGTTCTGAAGTGTTTCGACTACGCCTAAAATCATCAATTCTAAGAAAAAATCTGTGACGTCTGAGTCACCAGAAAATTTTAAATTCCACGACCTCAAATGGTCCTCCTTTAATATGTGAATAACGCGCTCATCATCTTCCCTAGTCTCCGTAACATAGGTAGTCCTACTCATTGAGTTGGCTTGACGTACTAAACCGGGAGCTCCTAGTTGAGACAATGTGGGTTGTAACGCTTTAAGTGTGGAAGGGCCGGGTGGGTGGGTGTCAATTGCACCTCCCCGTGGTCGTGTATTAACAAATGAGGAAGTAGTAGTGGTAGGTGGTTTGTTTTCCTCCCCACTTACTTCATGATATTGCTCTTCCCTTTCGCCGTCCGACATGTTGGCAAGAATGTGAGGTTATATGTGTCAGGGTATGTAATAGATTATAATAATTGATAAATTTCTAAATATATACAGGTTACTTCCTGTCAATAAATATAAATTAGCTCTCAAATTGAGATTAAATAGGAATTATGGCTGAGCGCTATGCTTTTTATTCATAGTGAAGCCCAAATAAAATATTAATTATTATATATTTAATTATAATATTATTTAGTAATATCATAATAATTACTATGAATTGTATTAAATGTATGCTTACAACCCTGTCGCATATAAACCTAACATACACTAAGTATAATAACTTTACAGTCAATGATATCACCAAAATTTCAAAATAACAAATGAGCGAGTTTAAAAAATTTAAAAACTATTTTTTAGAAAAAACTGCCACTCTCATAGGACTCAAAGGCTCAAAAATATAGTAGTTCGGGCGCCATTGTCGTGTATAAAAAATAAAAAAAATAAAAAGTGTATTGTTGGGCGGTGTGCGCAGGGGTCTTCAGCTATTTGAAGCGAAGACGGGCAAGATCCCTGCGCAGTGCGATTATGCACGAACAATTACTTTAGAGAGAGCCGGATGTAATGCTCAGGATAGAGCCTCGCACTTTTGAAGTACAAGGACCTCTTGTCTAGTAAGCCTTAGGTCCTGGGAGTCATGGGCAGGGTGATATCATTAATACAATATGGTTGGGATAGAATATAGCATTTTATTCCATAAACACACTAGCCGCTGAGGGCGGGCACATGTTATACTAATACCAAAATCTGATAATTCTTTGCCGCAATTAAAAGTTAAAATTAACATAAACCAAATATAGGGTACCTGGCCAGGTCCGTACACAAACGTCCGTGCGCACTTAGAACGTCGTTCCGTTCACCGTTATGATCCGTTGGGGTCGAGCACTGGCGCTGGTCACGACATCAAAGAGGCACGGCGCTCCTGCGACGCTCCGTTGTATGCGAGATAGTAGACGCTGGCTGGACCTTCCGAGGTTTGCGCTGAGTCACTACAAGGACATCGGATCGGGGGCGGCGATGTGGCCTTTGGAAATAAGGTTAGGATCCGTGTGTTGCACTTCGGGGTCGCCGACGACGGGGCCTGCGCCGTGGCATGCGGTCCACGGTCCGGGGAAACCGCACCCTCCGGTGATGGGAGGACACTCCAGGAAGCGCCAATTCATATAGCCGGGCGGGCACGTGGATATCAACAGCTCATGTTCCTGACAACTTCGTGGCGGCAAATATCCCCTGTGTCCTTGCGCGTATCGCGGATTTTAAAGCTAAAGGTTAAACTAAAGTCCCATGACGGGGTGCCGAGGGCGGCGAAAGTGAAAAAAACCCCAAAAAATTAATAATCGCTCAAGCCATGTTACATGTCGTAGCGGCCACCCAGGAAGAGAAAGCTCCCTCCACTCGATTTGACATTCCGCCTCGTCGCGCTCCATTTTCGCTTAATTCGGACGCACGTCAAACCAACTTTTAAATATTCTTTAAAAGAACTAATGTTTAAATAAGGTATTTATTCGTTGAATATTATAATAATCTAAGTCGACGATATTAAAGGAGAATAATCAAAATTCTACAACAATCCAGCCATGATTTCTTATTTGTTTATGATAAGAAAGGTTGGTTAGGAACTGATACGGAACGTGTGTCACCAGCTGTCAATGTCAGACGTCCAACTCTGCAGATTTTGTTGACAGTCTAATTTAATCATAGAATGTTTTGTTATGAATGTTTAATTTTCGATATAATTCCGTAAGTACACAAAATCGCGTCGAGTTATTGCTACCCATGGTTTCGGCGTGACTCAGAGAACGTTTTGATGTGCGGGTCTCCCTGTCTTCCTATCAAGTATTGTAAAAACAACATATGAAATTTGTGTACCGGTGTTTCACTTTCCAATTCAATTTGTCTGGAAACTAATGGATTTGAATGCCTGCTATTGTGATGCGTCGAGAGCCTATCATGCAGGTAATACGCCACAGGAATAATATCCCAATATATCAACTATTTCACCCAAAATATGATATGCAAGGTTAACCAGTTAGAAGTTCAAAATAATTCTGTAGTTATCACTACAGTTTGTTACCTCTCCACGCTTTATCTACTGATCCAATCTTCCTGAAATTTCGCATATACATAGTTTGAAATACTGAGAAGGACATAGGGTACCTTTAATCCCGGGAAAAAGCACTGTTCTGCTGTCTGCTAAGAGATATTTAAGAAAAAACAATATGGGGGTCTTTAAGGGTCAATAGAAGCCAAAACGATTTTTTGTTGAATTTTTCTCTGTCTTTCTGTCTGTCTGTATGTTAATACCTACGCGTATCACGCAAAAACTACTGGACAAAATTTGATGCGGTTTTCACAGTTTTTTTTTATAACATAGGGTGGCAAACGAGCAGTTGTATTGTTGAAGGTCTAACTTAAAATCTGGTTTAGATTTACATCGCTTAGAACCGTTGATATTAACAATAGTAAATAACGCGCGGACGATATTCGCATGCATAGACTAGTTTATTATATTTTCGCTCACAAAAATGGATCAATAGTTTTAAAAATGCGATAAAAACATTTTGCCTTTTATCGACCCTTTATAGACTCATCATACCTTTTCTCTTAAATATCTCCCATGTAAATTTAGGGGAGGTTTTTGTCCAACAGTGGGACATAAAATAAATAGCTAGATTAAAAAATCTTCTATGTACAGATTATATATACATAATACAATAACAGACTATATGATAGATCAGTACTAATTATATTATATGTACCTATAGATTCAACATTTTTTAATCTCAGCAACACATAGCTTGTGCACGTAGCCGTGACTTGGATTCTTTAATCTCGAAACCATTTGCAAAATGATACAGCATTTCGTGCGATAAGGTGCACTATGTTCACGTTTGCTGCAAGCAACGAGATGAATAAATGCAGGCAGTGAATCGAATCTTGAATAAATAAACACATTTTAATGTATTTTGTGAGATTTCGTAATGAACGTGAATAAAGAACAGTGTTTTGTGAGATTGTTCCTCAGATTGTGATTTCAAAATTCATCATTTTACAAACTGTTACCGGTACTAAATTCTCCATATAAACTCTTATATTCTCCATATATTATCCATATAAGTGGTAACAAGCCCTGGATTACAATCTTTTTTTTTTATTAAAAATATGAGTGCGTTTGACCTCTATCTTGCCTGATGGGAAGCAAAGATGAGATCTAGGGTGGTACACGCAAACTCAAAATATTCCTACTATTATTACTATTACTATTAGTACTAGCCTAGCCTATTCACTCCTGCCTTGAAAACCCCTAAATTATAAGTGACAGGAAACAGCGACGCGGGGAGAGAATTCTATATCTTGGCGGTTCGCACGATAAAGCAAGAGGCGAACCGAGAGGTGCGATGAGCTGGAACATTAACCACATAAGGATGGAATCCCTGTCCGCGCCGTGTCGTCCGATGGTGGAATGGTGCACAAGGAATTAAGTCGTGTAATTCCTGAGCGCACTCACCGAAGTGTAGCCTGTAAAATACACACAGACTTGCTACTAGCCGTAAGCGACTCATCATCCACGAGTCTTCTGGCACGTCTGTCGATAGCCTCCAGAGCTTCGAGCTGATACCGGGCGGCTCCATCCCACAGATGGGAACAATACTCCATACAGGACCGGACTTGAGCTGTATAAAGACTCAACAGTAGGTCTGAAGTAAAATACCATTGGACCTTGGAATCTCTATATAATATTTACATAGCATAAAAACCTTATAGAATACCGTCTATGTATCTGTCTACAGACTTTTTCATGGAGGCTAGAGTTCCTTTGGGACTATGTAAAAATAAATCAAATCTGCGTATTTCTACAATGTTTTAGTGTTATTTTGACTAATGCAAACAAAATCTATAGTTCTTAAAAGACAAAGTCCAAACCATTGTAGTTATAATATTGTTATAATACTTAACAATCCTACGCCTAATAGGCAGTGTATGTCACACTTGTACCTAATAACACCACTGCATTACCATATTCTATGGAATAAAGTTTAAAGTATGATTGGGCGGGCCACGTCGGCCGTATGCACACAGAAAGATGGACTCAAAATCTAATGGTTATAGGAAGAGAGGGAAACCAAGAACGAGATGGTCTGATGGTTTAAGGATTCGATAAGAAC
The DNA here is from genome assembly GCA_018467065.1 of Ephestia elutella. NCBI lineage: Eukaryota > Metazoa > Arthropoda > Insecta > Lepidoptera > Pyralidae > Ephestia > Ephestia elutella. Next base: position 16,633,104 of record CM031581.1, read on the forward strand.
TGGAAGGAAAAGACGAAGGACAGAGATGAAAGGAGAGAATTAAGGGAGACTTTTTCCCAGCAGTGAGAAAAAAAACATGGAATAAATGACATCGATCTATCTAACCATGAAAGAAAATATAATAAACTAGCTTTTGCCCGCGGCTTCGCCCGCCTGAATTTCCCACGGGAACAGTGCTTTTTCCCGGGATAAAAAGTAGCCTATGTGCTATTCCACGTCATTATCTACCTCTGTGCCAAATTTCATCGAAATCCGTCCAGTAGATTTTGCGTGATTGAGTAACAAACATCCTCACAAACTCACAAACTCACAAATTCACAAACTCACAAATTCACAAACTCACATCCAAACATTCGCATTTATAATATTAGTATGGATAATATGAGAAACCCGATGTCCATTACTAAAACTAGAAGTTATCAATACTCGTGGAATATTGAAATGCAATAATCAGTGGCTGGGGACTCGCGCTGCGCTGTCAATTTGTCGAGGCTACCAGCCACCGCGTATTTAAAACCGGGAGCTAAGAACATGGTTAGGAATACAATCTATACATATATGTAATAAGAGAGTAAAAATATTTTTTCTGTACGTTTTGTATTTTTGACTGAAATGGATGGCTTAGTAGTTGATTCGCACGAAATTCATTCGCCCGAACGTGCGAAACGTCCACTTTCAATAATAATATTTTTTTAGTAGGCGTTTCGCACGGATGAACTTTAATCACGTGCGAACAGACCTCTTCAAGAACTAGTAGTATGCGATTCGCCCACTTAACGAAATGTGCGAATAAAAAAATCAAGGTACAGTTGTGTACAAAATATCATAATATTAATATTAAAATATGCCACTTTTCATGGCACTCACATAAATATAAGGTCAATAATTCATATCATTCAAATTTAAATTAAAAGAATAACTTGTTACATAATTATAAAGATGCCATTCTATTTGATTACAAATTGTTTTACTGTGATTTCTAATTGTGATTTTAGTTGTAGTTATGTTTTTAGTTACCCAAACTGTAATGTGTTAGTACAATATAACTTTTTATAAAAAGAAGCATTTTATTTCTTACCTTTATTAGAAGTAAGAATTAATAATTCTAAACGAAATGATTTTGTGCGCGAATGTAACTTTTTGTTAAAACTTTTCCATAAAAAATGGGTATGTGCGAAAGGCGTACTACTAATTTTTGAGAGGGTCGGTTCGCACGCGATTAAAATTCATCCGTGCGAAACGCCTACTAAAAAAATATTATTATTGAAAGTGGACGTTTCGCACGTTCGGGCGAATGAATTTCGTGCGAATCAACTACTAAGCCAAATGGATAGAGGGACACTTAAAAAGAATAATAGAAAGCAAAAAAAAAAAAATTAGATTTTTTTGTCTGTATGTATGATCACGCTAATCTCCGAAAGTATTGAACCGATTTGAATGAAACTTTTTTTGTTGTATAGCTATTAAGCCTGGGCAACATTTAGGCTATAATTGATTTTGAAAAAATGGAACACCTGATGAAGTACCAAAACAGAACAATTAAACTAGAAGAAATATGGAAATGTTGCCTTAACAAAAGTCGTTCAACCTGATGAGAATTTGCTGCTGACGTATAAAAATTGAAGATCTGGATCATCTGATAAAAAATCCTAGAGACCAGCTACACTATAACATATGTATATGCAAATGGCGCCTTAGCAAAAATCGTTCAACCAGATGAGCATTTTCTGCTGACGTATAAAAATTGAAGATCTGGAACATCTGATAAATAACTCCAAGAGACCAGCTACACTATATCATATATGGAAATGGCGCCTTAGCGAAACTTGATTAATCTGATGAGCATTTTCTGTAGACGTATAAAAAGAAGCTCGAAGATCTGAATCGGTTTGGAACACAAAATGATTTTTCATCTAAGCGAAATCACGCGGGCGAAGCCGCGGGCAAGAGCTAGTCCTCTAATATTATAAATGTGAAAGTGAGTTTGTTTGTTTATTTATTACCTCTTCAAGCATTATCTACTGAACCAATCTCCCTAAATTTCGCACACATAATTTAAAAGTAGGTACTGAGCTAGTACTGAAGGATATAGGGTACCTTTCATCCCGGGAAAAAGCACTGTTTCCGTGGGAAATTCACGCGAGCGAAGCAGCAAAAGCCAAAAAAGTAATATAAAGTATCCAATAGAAAACATTGACCATAACTGGCTTTGGATAGCATAGAGAAACAGAAAGAGTTTGCTTAGATGGAAGAAGGCAGCAGTGGGTCAGTGAAGGGTGATGATGATGACGCTGAACATACATACTATGCTAACTCATTGACTTTTACTAAATTGTAATTCTATCTCATGTAAACTGAAATAAGCGAGAAAGAGCGAATAGGTTGCACATGAATGTTGCCTAATCGATAATTGTAATATGATCATATTTCGATGACATTTATCGATTTAAAACTGGCATTAAAAATATTAACTCTTATCTTACTAATAATATGAATTTAAAAACTTGTACCTTTGTTATATGTTCGTACGCTCTGAAATTATTTACCTTATTAGGAGTTTGGTGATCTGATTGTATATTAATATTTTCTCTGGAGCAGAGATTTTAGAGAAAAGACATTATGGAAAAGATAACGCAAACTTAATTGCATATCGAATTTAAAACAAACACCGCAATTTATAATAACTAAATGTAGAATAGCAACTAATCTATTTATCCCAAATATTTAAACTCAAAATAGTACACCTAAGATTTTTTTTAAATAAAACTAATTCTGCTTACTCCGTGGTTAGTGTTTCTTGTAATTTATAATAGAAGTCTGCGCTTGTCAGTATCTGACCGGAATAGTTGGAATACGAAACTATCTTTAGATAATTATTTTAAAATGAACTGATAATGAGAATTTCTATGTGGATATATATATATAATTTTTATATGTGTTTTAGGATATGTTTTTGCTATATGCCTTCTAAACTACACGATTACTACCTACTGCAGAATAAATACTAACAGAACTGATATTAAAATATGGAGATAGATTTGTTACATACATTTTAGTAAATTTTAATACTGGAATGAGAAATGTCTTTTTTAATGGGTATAACAGACGAAACTAACCATACCTATAACAAAAGATATCCTACTATATATGTTTATTACGGTTACGGATTTTTTTAACATCATACATGACGACTAGTTGCCCTTTGCACTTAATGCAATTTAAAAATATTAACTACGACTATTTTCAAGAACCTCCCCTAAGCAATTCTCCAAATGTAACAAAAAATTATCCACATTAAATTTCTGCATTTATTTCAGTTGTTGGCTTAAAAAGCTCTAACAAAATTGTGTACAAATTCGGTAGAAATATTGTCCAATACTTTATCTTCTCTCCAAAAGCTAAACGATGCTCGTTACCCTGATTTATATTATTGCATTCGTTCAATAAAACTGCAATTGGGACTATTCTAGTAGCAATAAGCATTACAGTCACAGATATTTATTAATCTAGATACCGTATCTTCAATAAAGATTACGTTCCTCTTGAATTTATTAATGAGTTCTCTTTTGTTACTGATTGCGAAATATTTAACTGTTCACATAAACCCAGTATTTTTGAATAAACCTAGTGTTCTCCTTTCTTCTTTATTGGTTTTTGTATTATTCCGAATCGGATGTAGTTCAAAAGTCTGTGTGCAGAGCAACTACGCTCTGCTGCCAGAAAATGTGGCAGAGAGAATCCGGACAAACGAAGCGGCGGGAAGAATTCTGTACCGGAACTTTACCGGGAAAAAATCTACCGGTAAAATTAAGTACCGGGAAAAAATCTCCACGCGACACCACGCTTGTCCGACTAGAATCTAACTTAAGCTATACGCAGTCTGCTACCACCGTAGCTTATGAAGGGAGCTACAGGGCCCTATATGATAACCTAACCTATAAATTAAATACAATTGAACACTTACCAAATTAAATCTTCTTTCTCTTCGGATCCAAACTTGAGTGTCTTCGGGAAGGGGGAATTCCTAATCACCCTACCTAACCCTTGAGATCTCAATTCCCCATAACAACTAAATAGATTTCTTCCCGTAGTTTCCCTCGGGAACAGCCAGATGTGAACAGCCAGCCACGTTTCACCTCTCACAAGAAAAAGTCACAATAACAGAGTTTTTCACAAACACAAATTCAATAGTTATTTGACAAACAGGAAATTCACAATTATCACTCAAACTAAACAACAAGCAAAAGACGCGAGACCGCTCCGCGTATTAAAATCAAACCGATATCGCCCTGGACAATGCAATGGCGACGCCATTCACGCTAGCAGTGTGAAAACCCCGAACGCCCTCTGGCGGCAGCAATGCGAAACGCCTGCGTTTAGTTTTACCCAATATATTACAAACATCCCCCGTCCCGGTCTGAGAAGCAGACCGCTAGCTTACTCTACGGGAAGGCGGGCGAGAGAGGTCACACCTCTCCTTAAAATCGAACCGTCGACCAACACCTCAGCCACACGCGGAGTGCCATCTCCGCCAAGAATCAAACGTAATATGCGAGCTCGTCGCCAAAGCAATGAGGGCAAATTTGCCTCTTTTAACAATACTAAATCACCCTCCCTGGGAGGCTCAGTCCTGTCTGTCCACTTCACTCTTTGCTGCAGCAAATGCAAATATTCAAGCGACCAGCGACGCCAAAAGTCCTGGCTCATTTGCTGCAACATTTGAAAACGCGACAACCGATATACGCGTTCATCCTTCCACGGGTATTCGGGCAGGGCATTCAACGGCCCTCCCACCAAAAAATGACCAGGGGTGAGAGCTTCCAAGTCATTTGGATCTGGAGATAGCGGACAGAGAGGACGAGAGTTGAGGACCGCCTCAACTTTACAAAACACTGTGGCCAGCTCTTCAAAAGTTAGAGCCGTTTCTCCGATAATGCGGCGGAGGTGGGTCTTTGCGGATTTCACAGCCGCTTCAAAAATCCCTCCCCAATGGGGGCAACTTGGGGGACTAAACTTCCAGGTTATTCCCCTTTGGGCAGCAATTTGACTTAAACTAGTACAATTTTTATCAATAAACACAGAAACATCCTTAAGATAATTTACAGTTCCTTTATAGTTTGTGCCATTGTCAGACCTAATAAGGGAAGGTAGACCTCGACGCGAAACAAAGCGATCCAACGCGGCGACGAAGGCCTCCGTAGTCAGAGCCGATACCACCTCCAAATGGACAGCCTTGGTGGCCAAACAAACAAATACACACAAATAGCCCTTCACAATACGGGCATTACGAAAGGGAGAAGCCTTGATCGAAAAGGGACCGGCAAAATCGGTTCCAACGCCGTCAAACGGCCTCGAAGGTCGAATTCGATCAACGGGCAAATCACCCATCTGTGGTTGCATCGTGGATGCCTTCAACCTATAACATGCAATACATCGAAACAGAACACTACGGATTGCTCTTCGGGCAGACAATATCCAAAATTCGCGTTGCAAAATAGCCAACAAAGCATTGCACCCAGCATGGGCGTTACGAATGTGTCGATCAGACACCAAAAGCTGCACCAAGGGTCCGCCCTTGGGCAACAACAGAGGATGGCGAGTCTCATATGGAAGATCCGCCTTCCGGAGCCTGCCTCCAACCCGAAGAAGCCCATCCGAGTCGATGTACGGGTTCAAACGAGCGACCGCGCCCTTCAATTTAGCGCGTCCGTCGCGCAAAATCTGAAGCTCTGACTCAAACCGTCCGGTCTGCACGACACGGACCCAATGCAACAATGCGCTCCGGCGCTCTTCTGCACCTGCAATCGGCTCCAACCGCTTTGCCTGTGGGTTTCTACAATTATGTATGAAACGCTTAATCCAACTGGTGACACCCAGAAGCTTATCCAAGCTGCTATACCGAGCAAGTAGCCAATCCGGCTCCGACGTCGTCTCAGCGACTACAGCATGTACACGGAGCCCAGTCAAACTCAAAGAAGTAACATCTGTCTGACAGACAGGCCAAGAAGTTTCTGATCCCATCAGCCACTCTGGACCCCACCAGAGCGGGTGTGACACCAATTCTGGTGCCGTACAACCTCGGGAAGCACAGTCCGCTGGGTTAAGCTCTCCCGGCACATGTCTCCATGTTATATCAATTCCGATATTCTGGATTTGGGAAACCCGATTTCCCACAAAAACCTCCAAGGTATGTGGGGCCGCGCGCAACCATGCAAGCGCGACCTGGCTATCCGACCAGGCGAAGATGTCCCGTATCTCGACCGTGGCCGCCAGCTCACTGGCAACGTGATGCAACAATTTAGAGAGAAGGTGAGCTCCACTCAACTCAAGCTTGGGAATAGTCAGCCTAGTCCTGATGGGGGCGACCTTGCTCTTCCCTAACAAAAGCGAGACATTGACCCGGCCATCGGCGTCAACTGTCCGCATATAGACTGACGCGGCGTAGCCTCGCTCCGACGCGTCACAAAAGCCATGCAGGCTGGCTCGATATTTCCCGGGGGCAATATTCGACGAGGCAAGGCAATCCGATTGACTTCCTTAATCGATGAAAACAACTCGAGCCAATCATCCAATGGAGGACCAAACAGCGGCTCGTCCCACGAGACGCCCAAAGTCCAAAGTCTCTGAAGAAGACACTTCGCAGAGAATATCACTGGACTGATCCAACCGCTTGGATCAAACATACGGGCTATTACGGACAACACCGTTCTCTTAGTCCAGACTTTTGGTATTTCCAAGTCCACTTGGAATGTGAAAACATCGGTTAGCGGCTGGTACTGCATGCCCAGCACCGCTATCCTGTTGGGATCATCCACATCCTCAAACAGGTGAGGGTTCTGTTGGTGATCCTCCGGGATCCCTTCTAGAACTTTAGGCTCATTAGACAACCACTTACGTAGCTCGTAGCCACCTGTCTTCAATATTTCAATCAATTCATCCCGCAGTAGGAGGGCCTCCTCAATACTTTGGGCTCCGGTGCACACGTCATCAACATACAAGTCACGTGACAGCACGGAAGCCCCACGGGGAAAGCGGATCCGTTCCCGCTCTGCCAATTCAAGCAATGATCTGATGGCGATATAGGGACTAGATTTCAAACCATAGGTGTTTGTATTGAGTTCATACACCGTCACAGGATCCTCAGGGCGCTCACGCCAGAGTATCAACTGGAATCGCCTGTCCTCAGGATGTATGACTGTCTGGCGGAACATCATCCGGATGTCCGCGCCAAAAACCACTTGATGTCTTCTAAAGTTCAAGATGATGTCAATTATGTCCCTATGCAATTTGGGACCTGAATGCAAACATAGATTCAACGAAACTCCGTTCGAAGTGGGTGCGGACCCATCAAAGACAGTCCGCAACTTGCCCGTTGAGGCCTTCACCACCGCGTGGTGGGGCAAAAAATAATGCTCAGTTGAGCTCCAATCAACTCGAGCCGGAGACATGTGACCCAAATCCTCGTACTCGCGCATAAATTCAATATATTTATCGCGAAGTACGTGGTCACGCTGCATACGTCGCTCCATGGACAGCAGTCGTTTCTCCGCAAGCGCCCTACTTTGCCCTAGGCTAGGACGAGAGGCAACAAAGGGTAACCTAGTTACAAACCGACCGGAGGGCAACCTCTCCGTGGTTGATCGAAAAAGGGCTTCGCACTCAGCGTGTTCCGGATCCATCCTGGAACTCATAGGTGGCTCCTCCACCTCCCAAAACCTTTGCATGGTCTTGGCCAAGGACGCAGATGCGACAACCGGTGGCTCCTCCGCGGTGCCATTATCAAACACAGGGCCCATCATGGCAAAACCAAAAATCGTAGACACTGCCATCAGTGAAGACGAACCCAGAGCCTTCTGTGTACCCAACAAAATCCAACCCAATACGTCCGAGCCCAGGAGCAAGTCCACTGGGCCGGGATGAAAGACAAAGGGGTCGGCCAAATCCAGACCCGAAACCAAAGACAACACACCCGGCGGTATGTCTGTCGAGGGGTGCCAACCCGCAATGGTATCCATTACCATAGCCGAAGTCGTGATCCTCATTGTGGAGGACTTCAGCGAAGAAAAGGTGACAAGTGTCTGGCCCGTCAGACACTTCACTTGTATGCCACCAACTCCAAGAAGTGGCACAGGCGAGTCTTCCACGACTAAACCTAACTGGTGTGCCACTCGAGTGGTAACCAAACTGCTTTGAGCCCCTGAGTCCAACAGAGCTCTCAAATTAATGGCTTCCCCCTACGACCCCATACGCGGACCACCGCGGTAGGGAGCAGAACCGTCCGCGGCTCTGTCCCAGCAAGGGAGCAAGCTAGTTACGGGCTCCCCACTCTCTCCAAACCAGGGGCGCGCCACTGACCCGGATAATATGGCGGGCGAGTGCACATCCCCATCTGAGGGGGGCATAACCCGCGGCCCGGCCATACATATGGTACGGCGGGTGGTACTCCAGCCGTGGGTACTCGTGCAGCGGCGGAGAAAACCGCTGCGGCTGCATGTGTTGGGTATTGGTAACCCGCGTGGAGGGGGGTGTCCCCACTCTCACGTCCGATCTAGGGCCCCCGCCCATGGGGGCCCCATCCGGGGCCTGGCCAGCCACATACTGGCCATGACCTTGGGGCGCGTGGTCCCGGTCCGCCAAGACCCGCGCCGGTACGCGACCCCCCTCCCGAGGGGGGGTGCGACGAGCGAAGCCGCGTCCTCCGTCCGGTGGTGGAGGGCTTCGCGCAGGAGCGCCCCCGCCCATAGGGGACCCCTGCCTCAACATCCGGGTGCCATCCCCGTTGCGGTTCATGCAAAGCATCGCGTGGTGCCGCCCACGGCATGCACTGCATGGTATGGCACTGGGACAGTCACGTGCATAGTGACCGCCCAAACAATAAAAGCAAAGTTCATGCCGCTTTGCCATGCGGCGCCGATCTTGTACTGGCAGTCTCTGCCAGTCCCTGCATTGCAGCAGGCTGTGGCCCATCCGGCCACATTGCAGGCAGTCCGCGTCCCCCGCGACTGCTGCCGTGTGTGCAACCCGCACACCAGCTCCACGCGGTGGCGGTTGCCGTCCCTGTTGGGGCCTACGTTCAGGCGCTCTGGATGGCGCTGAGTCCGTCATGGTATTCTCAGCCGCCCGTGCCTCAAACTCCAAAAACTTCACCAAGTCAGTGAATGTTGGTAGGGTGGTGCTATCCCGTTCCGCATTCTCGCGCTCAAATCGCGAGCGGATGTCATTGGGTAATTTGCCCAATACAATGTGCACCAGCAAAAAGGACCATTGGTCCACCGGCAGCCCCAGTGTGCGGAGCGCGTTACAGGCCACTGTAACGGGCGTGAGCAACTGCAGGCGCAACTGTGCCCTGTTGGCCACCTTGGGCAGGGCCATCAACTGTGCGGCGTGCGCATCCGCTAACAAACGTAAGTTTTGATAGCGGGAGTTCAATAACTCCCAAGCCGTGTCGTACTGGTCGTCCTCCACCCGGAGGTGCTGGATGAGCGACCGCGCTTCATCCTCAAGAGTGGAGAGGAGGTAGGCCATCTTCTGGGCCTTCGACTGTAGTGTAGGTATAACTTTAGGTATAAACAAATAAGTTTCATATTACGATATCATGTAACTGGGTGTCAAATTAAATATCAAAATATAGACGGCATCCTTTGTAATAAGAGCTTCGGCACTCCCTTTGTAACCCGATACCTATAGGTACCTATCTGTGTAACACGTGTAACCATTAGTATATAAGAGATGTTTAAACTATTAAAAAAAGTCAGTATTTAACCAACATTCGTGCTTTTATTTACGCTCCCCGCGCCCTCTATCACATGGCGACCCTGCCATCGCGACGCGTTATTTAGGCGCCGGCTATCGTAATTGATATGGCCTAGGCGCCACTCGCGGAAGCATTGAGATAAACGACACCAGGTATCTCGGTCCATATGGGGAATCAAAACAGTGCCGCGCCGGTCTCGGCGAGTCAAACTGATATCTTAACTCAGATCGGGAAGACTAATACAATTGAGAAGCACAGCTCTACTATAGCTCACGGACTATTACAAATCGATTATTATCTCTACATTTTAATCGTAATTGGGATAATATTAGTTAGCCTGTGGGTCTTGCGATACACCACCAAGTGTTTTAATAAGAAGATCGATCGGAGAACCCGAGGAGAGATTTTTAAACAGAGAGTAGAGTCGGCATCATCAGCATAATGGAAGATTATGTAAAACAAATAAATGCGCAGGTACAACTATTCTGTTATGCGCTTGAAGTTAAACACGAAGGAACTCAGCTTGCTCGGATCGAGGGAAGATTGGCCGTGAAAGTCTACATCGAGGGAAGAACAGGGCACCCTATATTGTGTCCAAAGAAAATTACGGGAACAACGTTGAGCAAAGTGGCCAGTGCCTTGGACACGGAATTTAGCGACGGAACGAAGGCGTGTGTGGAAATAAAATTAATTTACTCTAGCAATAATATTTTTATATGGGAACTAAAATATGAAAGGGACGTAATATACGAAAAGTGGTGAAGTGAAGTGAATAATTGTGTTAATCAGTGAACTTATGCGAGAACCGATAGACGATATAACTGTAAGTACTTAAGTATGCTTAGTATATAATATGTTACAGTGCTATAATATTTTCTCAATGTATCCATTTGTATTACTTTAACTTTAATATAGATTAAATATAAAAAAAAAAAAAATATATTAGGAATATATTATATATTAAATATAATTATAAACTAGCAAATGACAGATATAATTACAGCTTTGTATCAAAAATTAAAAGAGATAAAAACGTATTTAATTAAGATAGGCCCTAGTAGAAGAAAAGGAGATATTTTAATTAAAAAATGGGCAGAAGCAAAATCTATACGCGAAGATTTTTCAGTAACAATTAAAAGTTTAAGTGACGAAATAAAAACAGGAGTCATATCAGATGACAAAGTGGCAGAAATCAATAAATTAATTAATAAGTTTAAAGTATTGTTTGAAGAAGTAGAGTTATTTTGCAAAGAGGGAGAAAAAGTTATATCAGATATGGATACATTCAATTTTAAAACAGCCTTAGGCTTGTTGCCAGCAGCAACTGATGACGAAAATATACTACAACAGTTAATAGACAATATAGAGTACTATGGTAGTACATTGACAAAACCAGAGTGTAAAAAGAATTTGATTGAATTTGTATTAAAAAGTAGATTAAATAAAACAGCTAAATTAAAGTTAAATGAAAGTTATGATACAATCAGTGATTTGTTAAAAGATATGAGAGCTAGATTGCTACCGCAACAATCTGCAGCGGCAATACAGACAAAAATGCAACGATTACGCCAAAATGGTACATCTATTTCAGATTTTGGTCAGGAGTTATCAAAATTATTTACAGACCTTACGATTGCTCAAGCCAACGGTAATGCCAGCAGTTATAAGGTTTTAAAACCATTAAATGAAAAGATGGCTATTAAAAGATTTGCAGATGGCTTGAACAACCGAAGGATAAGTACTATTATAAGCGCAAAGGAATTTACCTCACTAAAGGATGCAGTACAGGTAGCATTGGATGAGGAAACAACAACATCAACAGAAGTAATTGGTACGTACAAATCCTTTAATTACAAACGAGGCAATAATAATAATACAAGAGGATTCACACATCATCAACGAGGGAGTTATAGAGGAAACACGGGGAAACCATACAGGTATGGCTATAATTATTACAATAATAATAACTACAGAGGGCATCAATCTAATTACCAACGAGGTAATATGAGAGGAAGAAATTTTTACAGGGGTTCCTTTAATCACGGACGCCCAGGACAATATTATAATAATCATAACAACAGGGGTAGATTTGGAAATAATAAACGAATAATTAATGTCGTGACTCAAGATTCTCAAAACGAAAATCAAAAAGATACAAATACTCTGTTTTTTCGAGACTAAAAAACATGTGCTAACATACGGAAATTCAATAACAATTCGATTAAAACTAAATAACAACGATCAGCCTTGGTTAATAGATACGGGTGCAACAATTTCGGCAGTTAAATATAATTATATTGTAGGAAAAAATATAGACATAAAACATGATTCAATGACTATTAAAGGTATTGGTGGAAGCATTCAGACTATAGGATACGTAAATCTAATATTACAAGCCGGGAATGAGACCTTTAATCATAAAATGTATGTATTCAATTCATTACCATGTAATGCGATTGGTATATTAGGAGACGATTTCTTGAATAAATATAAAGCATTAATAAATTATAACGATAAAACAATAACACTAGCTACGAACAATAATATAGTATCTTTAAATTATGAAGACAGATCCTGTTACATTCTAACGCCACGAACTGAAACTATTTTTTATATTGAAACTGATCAAACAGATGACTGCGTGATTTGTAATAAAGAAATAATGGAAGGAGTTTTTATCGCCAGTACTATTGTTAGGCCAAGTAATGGAAAAATACCTATTCAAATCTTAAACACTACAGACAAAGAAATAAAATTAAAAGAAATAATTCCTGTTATATGTAACCTTAATGATTACGAGTATTGTAATTTTGGAAGTAACAAAGTCGATGCTGATAGGGTAAAAGAATTATTTTCCAACTTAGAATTAAAACATTTAAATTCAGAAGAACAAAAAGAAATAGAAAAAATATGCGCAAAATATGCAGATATCTTTCAATTACCAAATGATAAATTAACAGTGACAAACTTATATAAACAAACTATATATTTGAAACCAAATTCAGATCCTGTTTTTGTAAAAAATTACAGATTACCACATTCACAAAAGAAAGAGATAGATAAGCAGATAAATAAAATGCTCGCGGATGGTATAATAGAACCAACACAAAGTGAATGGTCTAGCCCAGTTCTACTGGTACCAAAGAAAAGTGATGCAACAGGAATTAAAAAATGGCGATTAGTTATTGATTATAGGAAACTAAATGATAGGATACAAGATGATAAATTTCCTCTACCTAACATAACAGAAATATTAGACTCGTTGTCAGGATCTATTTATTTTAGTCATCTTGATTTATTTTCAGGATATTATCAACAAGAGTTAGAGACAGAATCCAGAAAATATACTGCATTCTGCTCAGGTCAATACCAAATGACACGATTGCCCATGGGACTTAAAACTAGTCCAAATTCATTTAGTAGAATGATAACTTTGGCTATGTCAGGATTAACATATGAAAAATGTTTTGTTTATTTAGACGACATTGTAGTTTTTGGGCGAAATTTAGAAATGCATAATAAAAACTTAATACAAATTTTTGAAAGATTAAGGAAAGTAAATCTTAAATTAAATCCAATAAAGTGCGAATTTTTAAAAAAGGAATTACTTTATTTAGGACATGTAGTTTCAGCCGATGGAATTTCACCAGATCCAGATAAAATTAAAACTATAACAAATTACCCAGTACCAAGTAACGAAAAACAAGTAAAAAGTTTTGTTGCCTTAGCAAATTACTATCGAAAATTTATTCCAAACTTTGCAAGCAAAGCACACTATTTAAATAAATTGAGTAAAAAAGGGGTTAAATTTGAGTGGGATGAAAATTGTCAAAAGTCATTCGAAATACTAAAGAAAGCAATAAGTAGTCCACCATTACTACAGTACCCAGACTTTTCACCAAATAATGATTTTATTTTGAGTACGGATGCTTCAGGATATGGGATAGGTGCAGTGTTGTCAAATAATGATGAACGTCCGGTAGCTTATGCGAGCAGAAGTTTAAATAAAGCCGAGAGTAATTACGCAACAATCGAAAAAGAACTTCTTGCCATCGTTTGGGCAACTAAATATTTTAGACCATATTTATATGGACGTCATTTTATAATTAAAACAGACCACAAACCATTAATTTATTTATTCAACATGAAAGATCCATCTAGTAGACTAACAAAATTTAGATTAGCACTAGAGGAATATAATTTCACAGTCGAATATGTGAAAGGAAAGGAAAATACAGTAGCAGATGTATTATCTAGAATTAAAATTACTTCAAAGGAATTAACGGAAATGAATGAATGTTTATATGTAATGACGCGGAAAATGACAAAACAAATGAATAAAGTCGATTCTAATGATGTAGTACCTATAAACGATCGGCCTGATCAACCGAAAGTTGTAGGAGTAAATACTAAATCTACAGAATGCGTAGAAATGACATTTATAACAAAGTTCGAACTAAATAAATTACGGAAAATGAGTAATAAAGACATAAAAGAGTCTAAAACATTTATATACGATAAAAATATAAATACATTATACATTAAACCATATTCCCCAGTACAAATGACACGACGTGCCTTTGTAAAGGAACTTGGTGTGAAATGTAAAGAATGGAAAATAAAAAAAATAATAATAATAAAGAATGAAAGTATTAATATATTTATAGAAAAATTAGCGCATGAAATTAAAAATACTAAGGATTGGACCGGTCCGTGTTTATGTATATTAAATGATGTATTAAAGATAACAAATAATGATGAAAAAAGAGTAATATTAAATGATTTTCATATACTACCAACAAGTGGTCATGCAGGCATAAGGAAAATGTATAATAATATAAAAAGACGATATTTTTGGATAGGATTAGAGAATGATATAAAAAATTTTGTTAGGAAGTGCACAAAATGTCAAAAAGAAAAACATTCAAACGTCATAAAGGAACCAATGTCAATAACCACTACAGCTGAATCAGCATTTCAAAAAATTTTTTTGGACATTGTAGGACCAATTGAAAGAGATGAAGAAAATTTTACTTATATTTTAACCTTACAGTGTGAATTAACAAAATATGTAGAAGCTTACCCGCTAAGAACTAAAAGCTCTAGGGAAGTGGCAGAGACATTTGTCAACAATTTTATTCTTCGATACGGAGTTCCTGAAATTATAGCTACTGACAGAGGATCCGAGTTTATCTCCTCAACATTTCAAGAGGTATGTAAATTATTGCAAATTAAAAAACTCACATCAACTGCATATCATCACCAAAGTATAGGAGCATTGGAAAATTCTCATAAAAGTCTTGGAGCATATCTAAGAATACAGACGGACAATAACTCACAAAGTTGGAGTAAGTGGTTACCATATTGGTGTTTTGCTTTCAACACATCAGTACATACAGAAACTAAATTCACACCATTTGAGCTAGTATTTGGAAAACAGTGCAGCTTGCCTAGCAATTTATCTTCTCATATCGATCCATTGTATAATTATTGTGATTATCCATTAGAATTAAGATATAGAATCCAAACTTCACAAAAAAGAAGCGAGGGACAATTTATTAAAATGTAAACAACTCAGAAAAATTAAATATGATAACAATATTAATGAAATAACATATAAGCATAATAATAAGTTATTGATAAAAAATGAGAATAGGAGTAAATTGACCAGCATATTTTCTGGTCCATATGTTGTTTTAAGAGATTTAAGCCCGAATGTAGAAATTATAGACAATGGTAAAATTAAACTTATTCATAAAAATAGAACAAAATTGTATAATGAATAAAAAAAAAAAAAAAAAAAAAAAAAAAAAATGTTCTTATCATTTTTTTTTTTCCTAATGGAAGGAGATGTAGTGTAGGTATAACTTTAGGTATAAACAAATAAGTTTCATATTACGATATCATGTAACTGGGTGTCAAATTAAATATCAAAATATAGACGGCATCCTTTGTAATAAGAGCTTCGGCACTCCCTTTGTAACCCGATACCTATAGGTACCTATCTGTGTAACACGTGTAACCATTAGTATATAAGAGATGTTTAAACTATTAAAAAAAGTCAGTATTTAACCAACATTCGTGCTTTTATTTACGCTCCCCGCGCCCTCTATCACACGACAAATCCTGTCGTGCTACGACCAGGGACTCAAACATATTTTTATATGCTACCCACTCCTCCATCCTACCCCCAAAGTGGGACAGCTGAAGGGTGGGGAGCCGACCAGTAACCGCTGGTCCTTCCTGTCTAACAGGTGTGCGAGGGGCTGGTCCGCCAGCCTGTCTCGCCCTTATTGCGGTCACCGCCTCCGCGATATCATCGTGCAGACTCAGGATCTGGTCCATGTCCGCCATGTGACCTGCGTAGGCCTCCGGGGTAAGATCGGCTTCGGTAAGCGCCGCCATGGCCGCTTCCGCGCTAATCAATCGTGAGTGGAGGTGATCCGCTCTTAGCAGTATGGCGCCCTCCCTGTCCTTCCGGGACAGGAGTCCTCCGGCCGTCACAAACCATCTCAATTCGTTGGCGAGTGTCGCCCTAGCATTGGAGGCCTTCGCCATCGCGTCAAGTCACAAACAAAAAATAACAAAAGGTAAATAAAAAACAACAAAATCAAACAACTACACGAAGAACCGCGGTAGGTATGAGAATGGCACAAACCCGGAACGCACGGTACAAACCGCAAACAAATACAAAAAAGGTTACAAATATTCTTATACAAACAAACTAAGAAAAATCTAATAATTTTTACAAACAATTAATTATTTTTTACAAACGAACAAATAGAGGGTAGATAAACTACGCTCTGCTACCAGAAAATGTGCAGAGCAACTACGCTCTGCTGCCAGAAAATGTGGCAGAGAGAATCCGGACAAACGAAGCGGCGGGAAGAATTCTGTACCGGAACTTTACCGGGAAAAATCTACCGGTAAAATTAAGTACCGGGAAAAAATCTCCACGCGACACCACGCTTGTCCGACTAGAATCTAACTTAAGCTATACGCAGTCTGCTACCACCGTAGCTTATGAAGGGAGCTACAGGGCCCTATATGATAACCTAACCTATAAATTAAATACAATTGAACACTTACCAAATTAAATCTTCTTTCTCTTCGGATCCAAACTTGAGTGTCTTCGGGAAGGGGGAATTCCTAATCACCCTACCTAACCCTTGAGATCTCAATTCCCCATAACAACTAAATAGATTTCTTCCCGTAGTTTCCCTCGGGAACAGCCAGATGTGAACAGCCAGCCACGTTTCACCTCTCACAAGAAAAAGTCACAATAACAGAGTTTTTCACAAACACAAATTCAATAGTTATTTGACAAACAGGAAATTCACAATTATCACTCAAACTAAACAACAAGCAAAAGACGCGAGACCGCTCCGCGTATTAAAATCAAACCGATATCGCCCTGGACAATGCAATGGCGACGCCATTCACGCTAGCAGTGTGAAAACCCCGAACGCCCTCTGGCGGCAGCAATGCGAAACGCCTGCGTTTAGTTTTACCCAATATATTACAAACATCTGTCTAACGAAAGAAAATCATTCGAGGGATGATTGCTTAGCTGTCATTATTAGTTGTGCATATCTACGCAGAACTTGTTTCTTAAGACATCAATATCAATACATATAATAAAACTGTAACTGGTATGTGTCTGTACATAGAAGATTTTTAAGGAAGAATCTATGAGGGGTCTTCATGGGCCAATAGAAGCCAAAACCATTTTTTGTAGAATTTTTGTCTGTATGTCTTTCTGCACGCTCATCACGCAAATACAAATTTGCAAACGCATTTGATACGAAGACGAAGTCGCGGGCACAGGCTAGTGTAGATTAATTTTATAGATGATTCACACATCTAAATAGGTGCCGATAAAAATAAAACTCACATGCACTCAAATAACCTCCTCTAATTATACTCCTGTTTCGACAGTCCATACCCTTGTCACATCTAGCTATACGGTATATTCCATTAATGTACCAGACTATGGGGTGGCTTTTCGGCTAATTTCATCGTTAATTGTCAAATGGACGCCAATTGGCTGGTGAAAGGGTTGGTCTTGTAAGTTCCGCGCTAATTGGGTTATTAGATTTGAATAGAATAGAGCGAGACAGCTTTCTGAATAGGAAAAGGATGAAGCAGATAGCATATACAATGTAATACTAGCAGCGTTACCATGGATAAATATTGGAGTAAAAATTACCCTGGTTTATTAAAATAACACATGGGAAATAACCATCAACTCATGAAATTTGAATGTCACCAAAACCAAGAAATTTTATGTCAATGGACGCGAATCTTAACCACTAGTCTCCCATTGATTGTTGAATAGCTTTTCTTTGAATCTTGCTTCCTACTAAATAAATAAATGCGAAAATTTGGATATGAGTTTGTAAGGATGTTTGTTACTCAATCACGAAAACCTCGATTTCGATGAAATTAGGTATACGGGTATACAAATATCGGGAATAGAACATAGGGTACTTTTATCCCGAAATTCCCACTGGAGCGAAGCCCCGGGACGCGGCTAATTTATAAATTTGACATTTCATATAAATATTCAATGTATATTCGTACACATACACAGTCATTTAATTGTAAGACATATGTTGTGGAGTTTGTTGTGCCGCCTCTTCTCCACTTGCGCTTTGGAGGCGGTGGTAACCTTAGCTTTAAGTAATTTTATGACGTCAACTAACTAAAAAACAAGAATTTGACGATTTATAAGTGCTATTTTTAAGCCTATATAAATAAAAACATTTGACTTTGCTAGTTTTACTATAAAATAGATAAAGTGGGATAGACATTACTATGGTAACTAGAAAATAGGAATAAAGCTGTTACAGAAGACCTAGGTTGACCTCAATTTACGTACGCGTTTCTCCCATGCCATTTACCTAATCCAGTGACACACTGCCAACATATCTCACGTTTTGTAAGCCCACCGGGTTTTAACATTGTTTTTAAAAGAGTTTTCTGTTATTTTGGAGTGAAGTTACTGTTACATTATGACTCAAATATAGTGATATGGAAATATACATTTCATTTTTGTGCATATAGCAGTTATAAAACATTCTATAACTTAGATTTTATAACTGCCAAGTTATAAAATGTAATAAAAAATTTGCTGTCTTTTTTTTTATTAACTCGTAACATAAGTGTAACAGAGACAACATATGTTATAAAACATTTTAAAGTGTGGGAGCACCATTATATTCTGCTACAACATACTGGAGAATGCTGTATAAATATAAACGCTTCATTGCAAACTCTTTAAATGTAGCTGTATAAAATCAACAATAATTTATTACCTTTGTTACAATTTAAAAATGTCAATTATCAAATGTTATTTAATATTTTTTAAGTAAATTTTCCATGTTTACCAGTTATTGCTGCGCCAAAAATTGGTAAATATAAATTCGCTAAAGTTATCAAAATTGCGTTTCATGACAAATAACTGTATTCAAATAATTTGAAATTTGCAAAAATCGAAACTAATTGAGATATTTGTAGCTTTTGGGAAATATTTTACTGAAATTACATACATACATAGAATCATGTCTTTACCACTACGGGGTAGACAGAGCCAAGAGTCGTGAGACTCGAAGGCCACGCTTAGCTGAATAGTGGGCTCTCTGAAAATAGTTACGTAATTCTAATTTGTGTATTACAAAATATAAAAACCGGCCAAGTGCGTGTCGGACCACGCATAAAGTAGGGTTCCGTAGTCATTTTTGGCACCGCGCTGTTTTGCATTTCTTGCAAGAAAATAACACATGTTTATTAAAATAACACATGGGAAATAACCATCAACTCATGAAATTTGAATGTCACCAAAACCAAGAAATTTTAGGTCAATGGACGCGAATCTTAACCACTATTGTAGTCTCCCATTGATTGTTGAATAGCTTTTCTTTGAATCCTGCTTCCTACTAAATAAATAAATGAGAAAATTTGGATGTGAGTTTGTAAAGATGTTTGTTACTCAATCACGAAAACCTCGATTTCGATGAAATTAGGTATACGGGTATACAAATATCGGGAATAGAACATAGGGTACTTTTTATCCCGAAATTCCCACTGGAGCGAAGCCCCGGGACGCGGCTAATTTATAAATTTGACATTTCATATAAATATTCAATGTATATTCGTACACATACACAGTCATTTAATTGTAAGACATATGTTGTGGAGTTTGTTGTGCCGCCTCTTCTCCACTTGCGCTTTGGAGGCGGTGGTAACCTTAGCTTTAAGTAATTTTATGACGTCAACTAACTAAAAAACAAGAATTTGACGATTTATAAGTGCTATTTTTAAGCCTATATAAATAAAAACATTTGACTTTGCTAGTTTTACTATAAAATAGATAAAGTGGGATAGACATTACTATGGTAACTAGAAAATAGGAATAAAGCTGTTACAGAAGACCTAGGTTGACCTCAATTTACGTACGCGTTTCTCCCATGCCATTTACCTAATCCAGTGACACACTGCCAACATATCTCACGTTTTGTAAGCCCACCGGGTTTTAACATTGTTTTTAAAAGAGTTTTCTGTTATTTTGGAGTGAAGTTACTGTTACATTATGACTCAAATATAGTGATATGGAAATATACATTTCATTTTTGTGCATATAGCAGTTATAAAACATTCTATAACTTAGATTTTATAACTGCCAAGTTATAAAATGTAATAAAAAATTTGCTGTCTCTTTTTTTATTAACTCGTAACATAAGTGTAACAGAGACAACATATGTTATAAAACATTTTAAAGTGTGGGAGCACCATTATATTCTGCTACAACATACTGGAGAATGCTGTATAAATATAAACGCTTCATTGCAAACTCTTTAAATGTAGCTGTATAAAATCAACAATAATTTATTACCTTTGTTACAATTTAAAAAATGTCAATTATCAAATGTTATTTAATATTTTTTAAGTAAATTTTCCATGTTTACCAAAGTTATTGCTGCGCCAAAATTGGTAAATATAAATTCGCTAAAGTTATCAAAATTGCGTTTCATGACAAATAACTGTATTCAAATAATTTGAAATTTGCAAAATCGAAACTAATTGAGATATTTGTAGCTTTTGGGAAATATTTTACTGAAATTACATACATACATAGAATCATGTCTTTACCACTACGGGGTAGACAGAGCCAAGAGTCGTGAGACTCGAAGGCCACGCTTAGCTGAATAGTGGGCTCTCTGAAAATAGTTACGTAATTCTAATTTGTGTATTACAAAATATAAAAACCGGCCAAGTGCGTGTCGGACCACGCATAAAAGTAGGGTTCCGTAGTCATTTTTGGCACCGCGCTGTTTTGCATTTCTTGCAAGAAAAAGTATATATTTTTATAGTTGAGTATATATCTTTATATTATATGTGAAGTTTCCTCGAACCAAGTTACATGCAAATCAGTCCATAAACGTAGAAGATATTCTGCTGTGACAGACTAGGACGGACGGACTGAACGATCTTATAAGGGTTCCTTGTCGGGCTACGGAACCCTAAAAAGTAACGAAAATAATATTTACAAAGTCTCTTCCACTTCACAGCAATAAAAACAAACACTTAAGCTAAGACACTGGTAGTAAAGCCAAATAAACCGCGCGGTATCAGTAGGGAGGCAGTCGGCTACGCTATCTCGAAGCTTTACTGCCTTTGATTTATCTAATGTGCTTTAAAAAGACTAGATACGAAGGCGAAAGTGTATCCAAACCATAAAGTTATAAATAACTCTATACATTATATTGTACATTACATTATGATCTTTATACATTTATGATCCAAACGATCCGAAAGTTTTTATTTTTACAATCATTATGAATAGCTCATAAAACACAACTTTTTTTCCTTTTAATTGATATTATGTCTCACTGCTGGGCAAAGGCTTTCCCTTACATTCCCATCTATCTCTATTTAAGGCTCTTCTTCATCTTTTTCTCTCAGCCGAAAGACGTCCACTGCTGGACAAAGGCCTCCCCCAAGGATTTCCACAACGACCGGTCCTGCGCTGCCCGCATCCATGCGCATCCCGAGACCTTCACCAGGTCGTCGGTCCACCGAGTGGGAGGCCTGCCAACACTATGTTTTCCGGTTCGTGGTCGCCACTCGAGAACTTTTCTGCCCCAACGGCTATCTGTTCTACGAGCTATGTGCCCCGCCCACTGCCACTTAAGTTTTCTGCGATTCTGCGGGCTATGTCGGTTACTTTAGTTCTCCTACGGATTTCCTCATTTCTGATTCGATCATGCAGGGAAATTCCGAGCATAGCATGTTCCATCGCCCTTTGGGTGACCTTGAGCCTTCTTATAAGGCCCATAGTAAGCGACCACGTCTCTGTTCCGTATGTCATTACTGGCAACACACACTGGTCAAAGACCTTAGTCTTGAGACACTGCGGTATTTTGGACAAGAAGATATAGCGAAGCTTTCCGAACGCTGTCCAGCCATTTCTTCACACATGTGTAGAGGTCTTCTCACCTTCTCCTCTTTGGCCTACCCCGCCAAAATTAGGATATTTTTAGGGTTCCAAATAAAAATTAAAAAACGGAACCCATAAAGGACCCGTGCGTCTGTCTGTCCGTCTGTAACAGACAATTTTCTCCGAATCTACTGGACCAAATTAAATGAAATTTAGAAGGATGGCGTGATCCTATGACCCAAACACAGATGTGCAAAGTAAATAAATCTTTTTTTTTAAATAAGGGTCATTTTCGAGGGACAAATTAAGAATTACAAAAAATAGTTTTGCAAACCTTACTGTGTTCTATATCAAAATGAAAGGGCTCGATAAAAAGGATTTCGAATATATTTTTGTTATTATTGTAAAATAAAGTTTTGATTTTATTTATGAAAGAAGAGGAAAATTACCATGCTCATACTGAGCCTACAATTTTGAAAAAAATACAAAATATAGTTCATTGTAGAAAAACCTATAAGAATTGGCATTGTATATACGGAAACCTCTTTACGCAAGTTCAACTGGCACTTGGCCGGTTCTTTTCCACCGCCTAGGCCGTAGGTATGTGGCAGACATGTCAGGAAAACACAACTGTAAAATCTAAATTGAACTAGATGCATGCTGGTGACCCATTTCAAGATACTGAAAAGCCTATTTGCTATTTTTAGTTTTTTTGCTAATGTACCAAATTTCTTGTAACATCGGCCCAGTAACTCTTAAATTTAAGCAGTGTAAACAACAATTTGTTTTATATAATTTTGGTTATTACAGTTATGAAATTTCAAGGTATATAAAGTGGTATATCTATAATATAAAGGTATATAAAGTATTTGCCACTCTACAACTATAAATGTAAACAGTAGTAAAGCTCTACCCGAGCAGTATCTGTAGGGAGGCAGTCGACTTTACGCTGTCTCGAATGTCGCTGATTTATCTTTTGTACATACCTACAAGTAAGGAGTAATAGATTGACCTGGTTTGGAAAAGTTATGAGGAGTGAAGACGAATATCTAGTTAAGAAGACATTGAAGAAGAAGGTGGATGGTTACAGAGGAAGAGGGAGACCAAAGAAGAGATGGTTGGACTGTGTGACAGGCGATATGAAGAAGTTGAGAGTGGATGTTAGTATGACGGGAAACAGAGATATGTGGAAGGATAAGACATATTGCGCCGACCACAGATGATGGGATAAGGTAAGGTCTAAGAAATATGATGATCTACCTACAACTTTTCTTTTCCTTACATTTTAATTGCGCTTTAGGCAAACTTGTATTTTACATGAATACCTAAAAAAGGAGAGTTCAGTGTTGGCATGTCTGTATTTATGTAAGTCTGTATGTATAAGTTTCCATATTGCACTACAAAAAAAATCCTTTAGCATCACTGTGTTGTCACACTGTCTGATTTCATAACCTTCCATCCTTATCATATTGAAATGAATATTTTCTATCTACTATCCACAAAATGTCGATAAAATGAACATTAGTTCACCATGCTATCTGTTCTGATTGCCAATTGTATTTGGTTACGACCTGGTCGTCGGCCAAACAGTGCCACGGGAACAAAAACTAATTTACCCAAAGTCACTGTGGCCAAATACTGTGCCAAATTGTTAATAGACTGATTCTAGTAGAACTATCGAAAGTGTTGGATCAAATTTGGGAATAAGTAATTATTCTATGTTCCTATCTGTAGAAGACATAATTTTTAGGTGATCTTGCACTCAAAAAAAAGATAACCTAACTACTTTGGCTATTTCAGGAATAACCAAAGTTTGACAAAATACTAATAGAGTTAACTTGATTTTAACAAAAAAGTTAACTGTTATTAGCCAACTGGGTTTGGTTACTTAAATAAAATTATGTAGTCACTTTTTTGTGTTATGGGTTGACGAAAGTTTTGTTGTGTATTAGTATTTTTTAGTGTATGTAATTACACATAGTTTTTTCTTATTTACAATTAAAATTAAATTAAGTCAATATTGTATCTAATAGCCCGCAGAATCGCCAAACTTAAGTGGCAGTGGGCGGGGCACATAGCTCGTAGAACAAATAGCCGTTGGGGCAGAAAATTTCTCGAGTGGCGACCACGAACCTGAAAACGTAGTATTGGCATGCCTCCCACTCGGTGGACCGACGACCTGGTGAAGGTCGCGGGTTGCGCATGGATGCGGGCAGCGCAGGACCGGTCGTTGTGGAAATCCTTGGGGAAGGCCTTTGTCTAGCAGTGGACGTCTTTTGGCTGAAAGAAAGAATATTGTATTCAATCACGCGGCCAATTGGGCCAAATTAGCCAAGATATTTAAACTATTACAATCCTAAACAGGTTACTCTACTCATATATGACTACTAAAAAAGGGCATATCACGTATCACGTCGGGGTATATGGCGATGGCGATGTAAATTAAACCACCATTACCGGTAAAAACATAGAATAATTTTATTTAAGGACACACTAATTTATATACTAAAAATAACTATATAAAATAGTGGGAGTAGGATGCTGAATTAGGAATACGTGTTCTGGTGTACGTACATGGTGTATACCTACGAACCTGAAAACGTAGTGTTGGCAGGCCTCCCACTCGGTGGACTGACGACCTGGTGAAGGTCGCGGGTTGCGTATGGATGCGGGCAGCGCAGGACCGGTCGTTGTGGAAATCCTTGGGGAAGGCCTTTGTCCAGCAGTGGACGTCTTTTGGCTGAGAGAAAGAATATTGTATTCAATCACGCGGGCAATTGGGCCTATTTAGCCAAGATATTTAAACTATTACAATCCTAAACAGGTTACTCACATATGTCTACTAAAAAAAGGCATATCACGTATCACGTCGGAGTATATGGCGATGGCGATGTAAATTAAACCACCATTACCGGTAAAAACAAAAGAATAATTTTATTTAAGGATACACTAATTTATATACTAAAAACTATGTAAAATAGTGGGAGTGGGATGCTGAATTAGGAATACGTGTTCTGGTGTACGTGCGTGGTGTATACATACTGCAAAATAAGCAATATTAATACATTTCCTATAGGCACGTCACGATTGTATTCCTAAGGTCGCTATATAAGACATGATTCTTGGTCACTCATACAGTTAGATAAAAAAACTTTTTTCGATATGTAAAGTTAAGTACATGTAAGAAAAGTACGTTTTAAAAGACTAAATAATGTTTTCATTCTTTTTAATCTAAAGACTCGTTATCAATCGAGCATTGATCTCTCTTTCAAAACCAAGACAAACACACAACACCGAACAGACAGAAGTTCAGTCGCAACTCAAACCTGAAGAAAGAGTGAAATTAATTACAAACAGAGAAAGTTTTCACTCACTCCACCTCTGTTTACGAAAACGAATCGGATTTGACCCTGAAAGGTATTTTACACGATCCGCTTTTGTATTGTAATTTTAAAAAATCTGTCTTTCAACTTGTATCTTTATATTTTATTTATGGAGTGTAAATAAAAATGCTAGGAGTATCATAAAAATAGTTGAAAAAAAAAATTCTCCAGCTTTGTTAACCACAAGCTTGCCCGCGGCTTCACCCGCGTGAATTTCCCACAGGAACAGTGCATTTTCCCGAAAAGAAAGGTACGCTATGTCCTTCTTAGAACTTCAAACTATGTGTTTGCGATATTTTAGGAAGATTGGTTCAGTAGATAAAGCGTAACAAACAAACAAACTTACTTTCGCATTTATAATATTAGTTAGGATTAGGATAAAAGAATGTTAATTTCTCTCCGTTGCGACATGAAGAAAGTAGAATTGACTTCCGCATATGTAATTTATTTATTTTTTATTTAACCTATCTCATCCCACTACTGGGCAAAGGTCTGCCCCATTTCGCATATGTAATATTAGTTTAAATTTTTATACTGTTATCTAGAGTTTATATCTGTATGTATTTGTTGCTGTTTTGGTAAAGAAGACATCGCTTAAATAAATATAGTTTAGTATATAAATTGAATTAATTAAGTAAAAAGTCGGATGGTGTAAAATACGCAGATAAATAACTCATATAAAGTAAATATTGTAAGCCTAGAAATTGGTCTCGCTCCAAACTTTAAAATTCAAAGATCAATATTGTACGTACAGGCTGATGCATAGAAACCTGACCTCCCTGAGATATTTTATTTTCATTTTATTTTTTTATTATTTATTTACAAGGAAGACCAACAACTTTCTTATAAATTCTATGGACAAAAACTTAAAAAACAGTCATTTACAGGTCCTCACATCTAGAGATATGATCTGGTTTCTCTGTATCAGACTGTACTTACATAATCAAACATTTTAGTTTTTTAATTTGAACCAGATTTATATTTAGTCAAAAGAATTTGTTGAAAATTTTGCTCCAAACGCATTGAAGTAGCTGGCTTCCTTTCTATGTTTTATTAATTTATTACTAAGATTCAAAGAAATTTCGAATATTTTTTTGGTTAAATAAAGTATCCACATTATCGAAAATAAATAAAACATTGTGAAATTCCATTTATATCAAAACTGAAATCGAAATCATACTTAAAACAAATAAAAAATGCATAACAAGCAAATGGAATACTGAATATTTCGTGGGGATTTTTCAATGAAACTCAATAAATAAATTGTTTGGGTTGCGTAACTACACTATACGCAAAAATAATGATTTATTATTCGTACGGCCCACACAGTTACGGCCCGAATCAAAAATTCTCGGTTCGTACCAAACTATATTAGTATAATTACAGTACCATCTCTTTATTTACCATTTTTATTTGATTTGTCATACCTAATAGGGATAATCATGGCAAGTTTCCAACTCCACGAATAAATTGTTAAAGAAAAAAGTTATTTATTTAATTATTTAACCTTTATTGCGCAAATACAAAGTATGGCACAATAGGTAAACTTAATGCAGAAGCATTATCTAACAGTCAACCTTTGGTGTAAGCAGAAAAAGTTCATAAATACCTACTCATATTTCTAGGATTCTACCAAACTCTTCAAGGATTTGAATCCTATTTTACACGTTGTTGGTCTATTTGGAAAATAAAAAACAATAAAATTCGACGATAACGCAGATCACCAAGTTATAACATACGCTGTGCACCGTCTGAAGGTAGGTTTTATCATTAACTATTGGTATATAAACTCTACCAGGTTTCAGCATATTATATCTTGCAAATCAGCATTCACCAAGACTATAAGAATATTTATTTGAATAAACTCCACACTTGTATCGTTAATGCATACCGCCATCAATAATTTAAACCTCTTTATTTTGTGGGCGTACCTGAAATCGTTGAGTTTAAATTTGGTTTGCGAATAATAAAACATAAAAATAACATAGTGTTTTCTTTCCAAAGTTCTGAATCAAAATAAAATTACATAGTGTTTTATTCATCAATAAATTGTCTCGATTTTATTTCACTAAAGGATATTTGAGGCTAATAAAATACTTATTAGCTTCAATCAATGTATCGACAAATCTTCAATTATATTTTCAAACTCTATAACTCATTCCATTGGAATAAACGTGATTCGAACTTCTATATTTTTATCATCTGATATACTTAGATGATAAAAATATATCGATCTATCCATAATCTTTGAGAGCATCATTATAATGATCTATTCGGTGATTTATATGAGCATCGATCCCAAACTTACCGGGATAACTTTTTAGTTCTGATGCTGAATCATAAATCTCTGTGAGAGTCGATAGTCTTATATTGAAGTGGTTGCGATCAACCCATTTTTACGGTAGTCTTTTGTTTTTCTTTTATTTATGAGCAAAATCGTATATGATTTTGCTTCATTCAGCAAAGGATTGGATTTACGTTTTCAGAGATCAAAGTTCAAAGATTCAAATTGAATTTGGAGAGATTCGCAGTACTATTTGAGATTCATCATTATACTATCGATACCTACACAGTTTACCTTTATTGAGTACTAGCCTGTGCCCGCGACTTCGTCTGCGCATATCTCAGGTTTTAAGCGGTATCAAGATGAAACCTCCGCCAGATTTTAAGTTAGACCTTCAATAATACAACAGTGAAAACCGCATTAAATTTGGCCCAGTAGTTTTTTCGTGATGCGCGTACAAACATACAGACAGAAAGACAAAAATTCTAAAAACATCGTTTTGGCTTCTATTGACCTCTACTAGTTATTTTTCCCTATGTACAGACATAGACCAGTTACAGTTTAATTATATGTATATTATATGTACGAGTATGTATTGTTGAATGTCAATTTTATGTGATTGTTTGAGGTGAACTTTGCCGATATTATTTAATTTAGTTTTTTTTTCACTCAGACACATTCATTCGAATCGAATTTCCGTTCGAATTTTAATTTCCAATTTATTTATTTATATGGAAGACCTCCAATTTTTAACTTCTGTTAACTAACGGTCAAACAAAGTTTTTAAGTCATAAAAAGCCTAACCTGAAGTTATTATTTTAATAAACGACCGAATGGCAAAGTAGGTGGGCCCTTATTCATAATTATTTTCTTATTAGTACTCGCCGCGTACCACCTGCCGTCGACGGCTTAACAGGAATTATCTTTATTATGATACTAGACTTTTCCTGAAACTTTGCCCGCGTGAAATAAAGCCTATTTTCGAGACTAAACTTTTATCCTACCCCTAGGTATATTCAACGAAATATGCCATATCGGGTGCATGTATTCTTACCTAATAAAAAAATAATATAAAAACAAAGCATACACTATGTATGTATAGGTTTTATACACTATTTACAGTTTTTTTTTCAGATTTGCTTATCGATTCTATATGCTAATAGCACTGTATTCACATTCAGTCACTGTACATTTTTTAATCTATATTTTTTTTTGAATAAGATACCTAGTCATTTAGCCACTTAATGCACGTTGAAAATCAAAAAACATTTTTAGCTCTCCTTTAAAATTTGGTTTTTAATAGTGACTTGTTTTCAATTCCGAGCAGTAAAGATATTTCATACGATACGGCTCTTGTTTTTTTTACATTCGTAGGCCTTTATAATCTAATTCCGCCCCCACACGAACGAGCCATGTTTCATTCAGCTAGACCCCTAATTCTACAGATTTACTGACTACTTATTCTCCATTTACATGTTTTTTAGGGTTCCGTACCAGAGAAGAAAAAGTTAAACCCCGAGAGTATTTTATTTATCTGTCAACATTTTTGATAGTAAGATACCTACCCTTATGATACTTTTTGACGAATGTTACTCTTTGGGTCGGAACCATACTTAGGTCCTTAATTAGACATCTTAAGAGTACCAAGATGTACCATCCCCAAAATTACCAATCGGACTCTTTTAACATTGCCTCCGCTGTCTATCTATTTGTCCGTTTACCACCACCTGCTTCCAGTGAAGAAAATTGTCGTGAGTTAACAATGAATTGCAGACTGCTCAGCTTACTAGTGTGTGTACAACTACTGCCTGCCATCTAGCGGCAATATTCATAAAGTTACGTCAAAAATCGGTCACCAGTTTTATTTAAAAACTAGTGCCCCACCCCGGCTTTGCTCAGGAGGTATACTTATACACTAATTGTAGCCTATGTTACTCGGATATAATGTAGCTTTCTATTGGTGAAAAAATTTTTAAAATCAAATCAGTAGTTCCGAAGATTAGGTACCACCCCTACAAACAAAAGTACAAACACTTACTCTTTAAAATATTAAAATACTCAATAAATTTGAGAACTCTCCGTGTAGCAGGCCGACTCGCACTTGTCCATTTTTTCTACCAAATATACCATTTAAATGTATATTGCCAGCGCTAAAAATGTTGGCAACAGCTGCGACTATTCGAGAGAGAAATATAATATAAGCGTTTAATAAGTAATAATGTTTATTGTTTAGTGCCCAATGCTCTGAACGGATTATGAAGTTAATAAAAATAAGTTTTTAACTTTTCAGTTTTATTATTATTTAAATAGTCGGGGCTGTGAATTTTCAGTTGTATGGAGGTGGTCACATTAAATCCTACGATGGTGATTTTTATAAATTACATAGATTATGATATAACAACTGCAAATTTAAGTAGTCACCAAAAATCACCACCGCCGTTTTTTTAAACGCCATTATAAGACAAATATTGTTATAACTCTCAAACAAAAATTCTCACCAAGGTGATTTTTTGTTACATGTTTCCTTACGAATAAAAGCTTGATTTAAAAAATCACCAATAAATAACAATCCTTGTTTATATAGTATATCATTGATCCGACATGGATTTTTTAATGAGTTGTAATTTTTATACTTTAAAATCCAGCAATGGTGACTTTTATATATTACTAGCTTTTGCCCGCGGCTTCGCCCGCGTGAATTTCCCACGGGAACAGTGCTTTTTCCCGGGATAAAAAGTAGCCTATGTGCTATTCCAGGTCATTATCTACCTCTGTACCAAATTTCATCGAAATCCGTCTAGTAGATTTTGCGTGATTGAGTAACAAACATCCTCACAAACTCACAAACTCACAAACTCACAAACTCACAAATTCACAAACTCACAAACTCACATCCAAACTTTCGCATTTATAATATTAGTATGGATTCGTATACTATTGTAATGAACCATATCCTCAATTTTTATAAGGGTGACTACAGCAGTTTTTTTTTATTAACTTTTTTTTATTTTTTTATTCTACAGTTGGGAAAAATGTATATTCGTACGTAATGTTAATTATTCAATCTTTATTTTAAAAAGTGACTTATGTTTATGTACCCGATTTCCTGTAATTAAATAAAAACCATATTGACATTTATTACGTTAAGAATACATTTTATGGCTAGAAAGCCTTATTATAAACCGGCCAACTTTTATTTACAGGTAAATGAAGTCTTATTAATTAATTGTGAACAGTAATCTCTATTGTAGACTATTTTGTTTACGAGCAATTCAGTATAGTTTATTTACCCCTCCCATTTCATTTCGGATCATCAAAATTCTATATTTTTTTTATAAGGATGTCTAAAAACATCAAAATAATGTTAGGTATAAGAATCATGGTTGTAGGAATTTGTCGGTTAAAAAAAATTAAATGCCCCGCCTAAAAGTATCCCATTGGGTCTGATTTTCTCGATAGTTGAAATGATATGACTAATCCAACTAAAATAAAAAGATTTTAGTTGGATTAGTCATATCATTTCATGTTTGTAACTCATAAGCTCTAACTTTATCCTAGTGTATTTTTCTGTAAGTATTATTTTGTATTAGAAACAAGAAATTCCAAAAAAAAAATTTTCTTTCTATTATTCGTTCTAAGTATCCCTCTATCCATTTCAGTCAAAAATACTAAATGTACAGACAAAATATTTTTACTGTTTTATTATATGTATAGATTTGGAATGTGCCAGCTGCTTCTCTTCCCACGCAGATTGTAAAAGTCAATCGAGGAAAAGGACTTTAAACTGGGGATTCCTCCGCTCATAGGCGATGGGCTAGCAACCTGTTACCATATCGGAGTCTCCATTCCATCAAAAAGCCCACTATTCAGCTAAACGTGGCCTTCAGGTCTTACGACTCTTGGCTCTGTCTACCCCGTAAGGCATAAAGGCATGAAATTCTATATAATGTTACTGAAATGGGTAAAACATGATTTTCACGCGTGGAAAACTGACGGCAATAGTTTGTTTATAAATTTCTGATGCAACCATCTATACTAAAATCCTTTCTACAAATTTCTTCCATTCTACTATTCAAATAAAAAAATCATGTAATTGGCCTTGCTTTTAGAAATGTTACATTATAATCTATGCAACGCTCTTGGTTTTCAAAATAAATACAATTTATTTACATAAAATCCACGCAGCGTATAAGTAAACAGAATATATCACCTAAAGTGACTGAAGTAAGCCTCTTACACCTAGCTGTGCCTTTTAAAGGGATTCGGCATTCCCGGAAATCCGTTTCCGGGATGTAATCCGCCCGTGATTCTATTTGACAGTATGTAAATTTAATATAGATCCACCAAGTTGGCCTCAAAAGGTAATAGAGGCAAAAATGTGAAAGAAATCTTTTTATGTTGAATTTTTAATAAAAAGATACATAAATATATTTTTCATGATCCTAAGTCAATTCCTTTCATTCTAATCTCAGACATTTCAT
Source organism: Ephestia elutella (assembly GCA_018467065.1). Lineage (NCBI taxonomy): Eukaryota > Metazoa > Arthropoda > Insecta > Lepidoptera > Pyralidae > Ephestia > Ephestia elutella. Next base: position 16,665,445 of record CM031581.1, read on the forward strand.
AATATAGATAGGTTCTAGAGAGAAAAATCTCCGTGCATCCGATAAGGACCAGCTTGGGATGTTAAAATAAAATTGGATAGAAATTATATTAATATTGCGACCCATACCAACTTTTGTGGCATCAGATTAATTTCTGATTATTAGATGTTTTATAATAATAAATCATCGAACATCATGAATCATCGAGTAAAGAAAAAAATACACTTATTGGCCAACAAACGACAAAAAATTGCAAAAACAGCGTTTATTTGACGAACTTGTTTGTTTTTATTGACGTTTGTTACTCAATCACACCTCACTAATTTTTCTGTGATGAATTAATATGAATACTTGTAAAATCTAGAATGTCAAATAGAATACAGACTTCACTTTTTATCTCGAAATTCCCACTGAAGCGCAGCTACCAAACATTGTATAATAAAATCAGAAATTCAATCTCAAAGTAAACTATCATAACTAACTATATATACAATTATATAACTTAAAACTATACAGCTATAGTATAACTTAAATTTCCCCATGTTATGTTACTAAGTTAAGAGCTTAATTTATATGACTAAATGGATTACGGCGCCCTAGGTCATGCAAAATAATATTTGTCGATATTATTAGAGAAAGTCATCAAAATACGCCCGAGGCTAGACGATCCCGAATCTCATTTGCCAATTATTATTCTCAATTAATAGTAAACAATGTTATGCCGAAATAATTCGATATACTGAATGACTGATTGCGTTTTGTAGAATGTGAAGTGTAAATATCAATAAAGCTCTACATTTAGGCATTATTTCTTTTATTGATAGACTAAAGATACATAATTAAATAAATTATGGTATTATGTCTATACCAGCATGTGCTCCGGACTTTGTTCCCTTGAAAATTTCGGAAAACCTCTCTTAGTGCTCCACTACTTGGAACCTACATGGCAAATGTCAGCATCTTACGCTCAATAGATTTGGCTGAGCGTTGCCTGTTAGTCACTCAGTCAATAAAGGAAGAATTATATATATAATGATGGTATTACTAGCTGTGCTACGTGACTTTGCTCCCGTGGGAAGTTTGGGATTCCGGATAGCCTATAACCTTCCTCATGAATTTGCCTAAAATGTTATCTTCTTAGAATTTGTTATCTGTAGGTCTATCATCATTTAAACACTGTTGGACAAAATTTGATCCAGTTTTCGCTGTTACATAAGTTTTCATTGTTACGTTGCTAAAGATGTAACTTAAAATCTGGCGTAGATTTCATTTCGATACGCCGCTTAGAACCTGAGATATTAAGTAACAACTAAATTCCGCGCGGACGAAATCGCGGGCAAAATCTAGTTAAAAGCGTAAGGATTCTTCCTTTCAACGTTACTCAGCTACACAAGTACCTATCTAAATGTACTTGCTACGGGTATCTTTCTCAGCGTGACAACGTTGACATTTAGTTCATCATGAAACCAGCAGATGGCGTTCAAAACTTTGTTATAAATGCTGTATGAAGCTTTTTAATACTACAATACTGATTCCTCCGGAGTAAATTTGCGTGGAATTTTGGGGTAAATCACTCAATTTGACATAGATTTTACATACTACACTGTTGAACCAAATATATTTTAAAACTGAGTGAAAAAGCGTCATAAATTCATGCTTATATCAAAACAAATGTGGGCTCAGAGGTGATATTAAATTAACTCCCTGAATTTTTTTGATAGAGCAGCCTGTAAAAATAGATCAAATGGTTACTGGAATTAATTACCTAGCTCTTGAAAAAATCGTGACATTTTGATGAATACGTCAGTATTTTATTATCTGTTTTAATGAACCTTCTATTGGGCCACTTTTTATGGATTGTAAGAAGAATTAGGCACGACCCATCATGCGGTGAATAAATAGGTACCTTAATAAAATATTGGAAATTGTTCCTCGAAATTTCGTACCTAATTAAAATTCAGCATACATAGAATTACCTCTTTATTCATTTATTCCTTACAGGGTAGACTGAGCCAAGAGTCGTGAGACTCGAAGGCCACGCTTAGCTGAATAGTTGACTCTCTGATGGAATGGAGATTCAGGTATAGTGACAGGTTGCTAGCCCACCGCCTATGAGTGGAGAAATCCCCAGTTTAAAGCCCTTTCCCTCGATTGATTTTTACAATCTGCGCGGGAAGAGAAGCAGCTGGCACATTCTAATTCAATTCAGAATGCTGACGTTTATTAATTTTAACATACAGACAGACATTGACATCTGAAGTTATTTCACATCTAGTAATCGACCAGAAACGACTTATAAATTAAATATTTGCACCAGGTGATATATTTTACGCGTAAAATAAATATAGTGTAGAAATGTTACACTATCAGATTAAAGCATTGATTGGCGAAATGTAGCGTTCGCCCGGCAGATGTAAAACAAATAAGCATCGTGGCACGACGCATCATGCCATTTTACGTCACGGTACGATTACCGATTGGCAGTAAAATCGACTCGATAGTCGATTTAATTCAAAAATAATAAAACAAAAAAGAAAAAGAATATTTTTTGACCATATAACAATTGTATTTCTCTGTAAACTTTTGATTTGTATCAACAAGTAAGTGCACAACGGATTGCTGAGTGCGGCTCTCAGAATCGAAGGAAGATCTTTTACTGCATTTTTATGGCCACACCATCACGTGACTAGAGGTCAGATGCTGGATTGAACTGCATTAAATAGTATAAATATTTTAGACTGGCAATAGATTGAGCGATTTAATGTTTAAATATAATAATAATAATAATAATAATATCATTTATTTCAGACCATGGATCCTTAAAAAAAAGAAACTTAAAACTGCGGATGCCTTGTTTTCACCATTTTAAGTATACCTACATAAAAAAGTAGAAGATAATCAGGTTTTAAACAGGGATTATTCACACACACCAACAATCTATCTGAATCTGTATCTTTATTCTTCCAATAATGATGAAGAAATGTGGTCAAGAGCAAACCCATCTTTAATAAAAATAAATAAATAAATAATCCCCTGTACACAGCTAAACGTGGCCTTGAAGTCTTTAGACCCTTAGCTCTGTCCACCCCGTTAAGAATAAAGACGTGATCTGTATATATAAAACTTTTGACAACAATGTCTCATAATGACTACAGTAACCAAGTAATTTAACTTCTAGAATTAAGAGTAACAATGTAGCACATTTTACTATGTAGTTCAATGAAGTGGTAGCCATATTACACAAGTTCTAACACTAGTGGTTGATCACCGGTCCGCTCCATAAATCTGAGACATTAACTGCAAGCACTTAATTAGTCTGAACTGGACTGAACTGGACGTGGAGTTTGTCAGAGATCAATATGAAACAGAATGCCTCAGATATTTGAATCAAACTGAAGTTCTTTTGTCTATAAATATAATAAAACTAACAGTACTGTCTAAAACTATTAAATGCCAAGTCCTGGTTACTCAAGCTCTTAAAAGAAAATGCACAATTTTAACTATGACGAAGCCTCTTACGAGTTATCTACCACGCGAATAATCACATTGTAATATGAAAAGGAAGGGATTTAAAAATAAGGGAACGCCAAAAATAATTGAAAGAAATGACAAGCGATAAGACCCAGGTGAACAAAGTGGAATAAATTGTTAAATAGAAAACCAGAGATGTGATATTATGATGTATTAATTGTATGTTATTTGTCCATAGGTAATTTTTGTAATTTGTGCAATAAAGGTTTTCAATAAATGAATACTTTACTGAAGACACACAAAAGTCGAAAAGGAACAATGAAGAGAAATTATCATAAATCGATGTAAAACAACGTCGTGTTAATGCAAGGAAGCAATCAACATAGCGTCTTTTTTCTCCAAATTTACCGGGAGCAGAGCCTTGCGGTGCAGCTATTGCAAGTAATTTAGGAGTGTTACGTACATTCTGAAATATATTATTTAACTAGCTGTCGCCCGCGGCTTCGCCCGCGTGAGTTTCGCTTAGATGAAAAATCTCTCTTGGAGCTTTTCATCAGATGTTCCAGATCTTCAATTTTTATGCGTCAACAGAAAATGCTCATCAGGTTGAACGACTTTTGTTAAGGCACCATTTCCATATTTCTTATAGTTTAGCTGTTCTGTAAAGGTTCTTCATCAGGTGTTCCAGTTTTCAAAATAAATTATAGCCTATATGTTGCCCAGGCTTAATAGCTGTACAACAAAAAAAGTTTCATTCAAATCCGTCCAGTAGTTTTTGCGTGAAACGCGTACATACATACAGACAGACAGACAGACAGACAGACAGACAAGAAATTCCAAAAAAAAATTTTTGCTTTCTATTATTCTTTTTAAGTGTCCCTCTATCCATTTCAGTCAAAAATACTAAATGTACAGACAAAATATTTTTACTGTTTTATTATATGTATAGATTAATCTTTGCAATATTACTTATACGGGTGAGTTCGTAGGGTTAATGTTACGTAAGTTGGTGGTAACAGTCAGATTAGTTGCTCGTTATGATAATTACGAGATCATCATATTGTTATTTGAGCTATGTATAAGCAAAATATATTGCGATAGCTAATCCAGTAATTTCTTTTTGAGAGCATCATGTGTGGTCGCAAAATATTGCAATAGATTACTTACTTACTATGCGGGCTCAGTGACCCAAAGTAAGTCTTGGCCTCCAACACAAGAGCACGCCATTGTCCCCAATAGCTGATTGAATAATTATATTTTGATTGAGAGCATTTAGACTTCTTCCTAGCGTGTCGACTCGCGGGTCTTTTTACAGACCAGTACTATGTCACTGATCCAGCATTATCGGAGGCATCATACTGGTCTTTAAGTATGTAGGTGGTACGACTTGCAGTGCAAGACAATAAATGAGTTATATATAGTAGTAATGATAGAAGAAGAACAAAGATTCGAAAACAAAGTGCCGATATGGGTATTTTTTAAACTGCTGTTTGAAATCCGAGGAAGGTTCTCACAATGACAGGAACAGAAAAACAGAAGATGATGAATGAAATTCAAAGTGACTTGCAGATTGAGAGACAATATATTATAATATTATTAATTATATATGTAATCGTACGTATATATTTGACCTAATTAATATCACTTTAATTAAAGCGTTAATGGAATTAAGGGCAATTAATATATCAAAGGTGTTCGGTTTCTGATTGGTCGATTGTCATCTAAGTTACTAATCTAACCGGCAAAGGGAAGCGTCATCGATTATGTAACTGCTTTTAGTTAAATTGAAGTAGAGGTGGTGCTGGATGTAGACCTGTCGTCAAAAGGTGCATTAGTTTTTATAATATTCTTATTGTGTGATCCACACAGTTCGAAGGGACCACGCATTTTCCCAGGCAAGCTCTCGAGTGGACGCCACAAGGCAAGAGGAAAGTTAGACAACCCAAGCAAACCTGGCGGCGTACCATTGCAGAGGAGTTGAAGGCAGTCAGTCTCACCTGGTCGGAGGCGCATTGCCCAAGAAAGATCCCAATGTGGAAGCACTATGGACGCTCTCTGCCCCACCTGGGGGCCTTAGGATCATAAATCAAGTAAGTCAATGTTGTGTAGTTTTCATAGACTACTAAGTAGTGGTCAATGAAAGTTAAAAAAAAAGTTAAAAGTTAAAATTCATTCATTTCAGATCAAGATCCATATTAGCACATTAAATTAATTAAAAGTAAATTGAATTGAATTAATCATAAATATACTTATAGCTACCTACTATTAGTACCTTCTCACCGGCACGGGTACTGTGACATGTCTATCAGTGAAGTTAAACATTGAGAGGCAACCAGAGCGCTCTAGTTGATGATTTATTAGGTAGTGTGTGAAAT